>OX421494.1:16519537-16522037 GCA_949126835.1 Anisus vortex | reverse complement strand
AGCAAATAATGCACACACACAAAAAATAGTTAGCTTTGAACAAACAAAGATTAATTAAATAAAAACAGCTTTTGTTGACAAAAAGCAGAAAAATTCCGATTTGCGTTTCTTTATTTGTATGTAACAAAAAGATATGCAGAGAAGAAATCATACAAAGTTCTCTGAATTTTTTTTCGAATTTCAAGTGGCATTTCGGTAAGTAATGGGTTTGTCTGGACTATTAAGGTAAAATCAAAAGCTTAAGATCATTTCAAACACTGATGATAATTCCAGACCAAACTCTGAAATTTACGATAAGCGTTTGACGCCAAAATAAATAAAAAAATCTTCTGTATAGTGAGAAGCGTCTGTAACTTATTATATATTAGCAGAATAGTATCTAGTGTTATAGATAACATATGTTTTTATACATGTTCTACACATGTACGCTTCAGTGATGTTTGAGATATTCATTTCATACAAGATTCAATTACTCATTGCTATGCCTGGGTTTTTTTGTGTGTGTATTTATCGATGCTTTTAAAACAAATATATTGTACTCGAAATTTAAACTTTCGAATTTACTTTTATTTTTAAATTATCATAAACAATGATATATGCGTATACAGTAATCCTGGTGTAAAAAAATATTGTTGGTTCCATGATTGATCTCGATGCATAAATTGGTCATGGTGCATAAAATCGAAGTGATGCTTAAAATGTTCTTGTCTCATAGAATGTTGTCTGCTCAAAAACGTGATACGGACGTATATATATGATTTTAATGCATGAAATGATATCATCATCTAAAATGATTTTATTGCATTAAATGATCTTAGACTCCAACACAAACACACAGGTATATCTTCCTCCACAATTATTTTAATAAGAAGACACTATTAGCGATCTATAATGTCACTAAAAAAAAACATAGACCAGCCTTCCGGCTCTAACGTCGAGGGCGTAACATGCAAAGTAGTGGGTCAAAGGGGAGGCGCAGCAAGACCATGTGTTAGTGGTTATTTTAATGTATAGTACTGGTAGCGTGTAATAAGCATGCTAACATTTTATTTTCATACAGAGCTGATTATCGTTGGGAGTCATATGCAGACTTGAGAACAAATCATTAAGAAACGATGTATTTATTTTACTTACATCAATGTTTTATTAACTTCAATACAACCACATTGATGAATAAAGAACATTAGCACATACAATCTGTGTTCTTATTGAAATGCTTTTAGGAATTTTTAATTATACAATACTCAATATATATTTTAATTTTATTTGGCTTCACTGAATATTTTAACGCCATACTGTCCGGCGGAAGTTCTCAACTTAACTTCTTAAAAATCTTAACTCAGCAGACGACCACCCAAAGATTTAGTCACTGACATATATATTATTCTAAGTGGTAAGAAGTCGCACTGAATATTAAATGATACAATTGCAACTCAATGTAAACATGTAAATATTAATACCAAATCAATCAAATGACTGATCTAATCATTATTTTGGGGAAAGGCAAAATCCACACCAGGTCCGAGACATGCCACTCTACGGCACTACACTAGTTTCCCTACCTGCGAGATTCCCCCCTCGGATCTTTAACGTTGTGGCACTGCTCGTATAACTAAAATATCACCCAGTAACATAAATACCAAACTATAGGCCTGGTCATCCCAGGCACCGGGCTTGGCGAGACGGATTGTTGTGCCCATGCTATTTTCCTCCCACCGAATCTCGGTAAATCTCGCAAAAAAAAAATATTGGGCGCGCAACGGGGGAAAGGGAGGGGAGGGTCTGTCCCTAGTACTATTAGTACCATCTGCCTATGCTTCTAATACATTATGTAACACCAAAAAAAAAACAACTGTTGCAGTACTGACAAATATTTAAGGACTAGCGTGCCACTCACACGCGCTCACACTTGCACAAACATGTGCACTCACACGCATGCACGAGCACTCACACACACTGAAACCTATTAGCGTTGCCCAGGTCGTGTCTGTCTGAAGTCTTCAACACTAATGACCTTGAATGAAGTGTTAGGTAGGTCCACCTAACATGCCTGCCCCGCTTCACTTAAAATATGTTATTTTTGTGTTTGTCTGTGTGTGAGCGTCTTAATCGGTGTCATTTATTGTAAGAATGATATATTCTGTCTGTATGGCAGACGCCATGTCAGACCACTCTGACATCTACTCATTTATGAGACTCTTCATAAAAAGACATTTAAAATAATGTCCTTTTTTTTTTTGTTGGTTTTTGTTTTAAAGCAACGTTTTAAAAAAAAAATTGGCAAAATTTGTGGGTCTGTAAATAATCAAAGAAATTCTGAAACCTTTTTGCGTTGAAAGTAATTATAGACACTGTCGCACTTTCCTCGTTCAAAACGCAAACAAAAAAAAATATCCTCCAATGAAAACACTTTTACAGCTTCTAAAAATAGTTTTTTTTCTGTCCGCGCAAGTCAAAGATAATTGTCACGTGGGGGGCAGTTGAAATCTAAAACCATAGT
>OX421494.1:16279537-16514537 GCA_949126835.1 Anisus vortex | reverse complement strand
GTTTTTCTATTCCAGAAAAGACTTGAATTGCCTATTCCAGGATCTTCCGCGTGCCAATGGAAAATCGACCTGCGTGCCATGTCCAACAAGCGGTGTCGTAGGTTGCCGATAACTAGTCCAGAATGTATGTTAGTTTTAACTTTTCGTGCAGAACTTTATGTACAGTGTTTCTACAATACAGGTTTACTTATTTATTTGATTGTATGTTTTATTTTGCGTTTTTAATTTAGTTTGAATACAATGTTATATGACTTTAACAACTTTATTCAAATTAACTGGGGCAGACTTGCGCAGATATTTTTTTTAAGGGGGGGGGGGGGCAACTAATTGTCTCAGTTAATGAAATAAAGTGTCAAATAAATGACAAGTACCTACAGACACAAACAACGGAGTGTCAATAACTGTCAGAATAAGTTAAAGAGAACACACTCCTGTTACGAGCAATACCTGCTAAACATAAAAACAACTACACAAATAACTCTCATGTGTACTTTCACAGTCTGTTTCCTTTTTAACACATTTCAAACGTTCGCTGTTAGTCTGTAAGGCAGAGAAAAAAATGGTGTTTATATTTCCATGTTCTTTCCAAAACAATGTTTCACTATGCGTAAGAAGTTAGCTTACTCTGCAAGTCACGATTAGCTTAGAGTAAGAAATAGTTCGCATGCACGTTTATCTAATAAATGTGTATTTTAAATGTAATGAGTCGGTTGTAGTCCTCTTGACATTATTAATTTTTATAAATAGAAGCTATTGTCGGCGTCGCCAGACTTAGCACGCAGAAACTATTCCTTTAGAAATTGAGTGCTAAAGCAGTCTGACTATTAGGCTGTTGGCACGCTGAATGAAGTAGAAATCCCACTTAGGCACACTGTTAAGAAAATGTTGCCGACCCCTGCTATAGTCTACACCAGGGGTCGGCAACCTTTTGCTAATGGTGTGCCAAACTAGGATTTCTAAATCATTCAGCGTGCCAACAGCCTAAATTAAATGTCAACCTGCTCTATTATGCTTGTTTTATTAATATATTTAAATCTGTTAGTGATTATCATCCATTTTATTTGCATTTGTACCAAATACAATATTTTATTACTAAACTTTCACATTTAATTTAGGGTAATTCTTTTGTAAGCATTATCCCTAGCAACTGTTTGTATCGATTCTATTTTGTTAACTTATAACTGAGATTTTCTTTTATTTGTTTGACGACGAGGTGTATATTCCATTAATCATTGAGCGGAATTGATACGTAGTAATCATACAAACTGGGTAGTTAATGTACTGATAAAGAAATGTGCATAGAATTCTTTAGTAACATAATTTTTTTATTTAATTTTCAAATACTTTTTACAGTTTGTTCATCATAAAGTTATAAGTTGTAGGCCTTTTAGTATTTTATAAAGGAAAAATTAGAAACATAATAATAGAAATAAAACGGGCTATACAAGATTTAATTAGAGAGACACAATTAATTTACGTTAAACAGTTGTAAATAAAGATTTCATGCATTAATTGTTTGTCCATTTAACTATTAGTGGTTTGTCTTTTTAACATTAGCCTAATAATGACAACAACTGCATAACATAATGCTTTTTAAAAGTCTTATATTTATTAAATTAATAAAAACAAATTTTGTTTTAGAATAACATATATGTATGTTTAATTATAGAAGATGGACATAAATACTATTTTAAATGTAATTAGTCTGCATCAATTAATGAGCGCCTTGTCTTAAATGCTCTTCGCTAATTTATAATGTCAGATACATATCTAGTAATTTCTGAGTAGTGAAGTGTAAGTGACCTCTTTGAATGCTTAACACAGCTTTCATGTGAAATTAATCCTGTTCACAAGTGTAGGTAGGTCCGTAGCCTCTCAAGGCCTCGCCCCTGCCTTCCACATAGGCATACCTAAAAAAAAAATGCCGTTAATTCATGTTACATTCTGTAAAATCATAAATACATTTTATGTTGCGCTTATTATAGCTGGGTTGGGCAGTTTAAAACTGTAGGAGAAAAAATGAATTTTATTTAACATTTTCAACGAAAGAATGGGGATGTCACAAAAAACATTTTTTGGGGGATGTTTGGCGGGCCCCTTTTATGTGGGGGCACTTGTTCTAATGGAACATGTGGAACATGCCTAAATACGCCACTGAGTGTAAGTTGAAAGTAAAAGAATGAATGCCTGGCAGTTGAGAATAGCAGATGACTTTCCCAAGCATCTTCCTTCCAGATTTTCCAGCAAATTGGCACCTTTCGATGGCCATTGTTTTTGGATGTTTGAAATTCAACTGGTAGCGTTTTAAAATCTTCAGTATCCCTCCACTTAAAATACATCTACATCTAAGACGGTTGTAGTAAGATCAAGCAAGTTAGACTTGATGAGGTATGAAAAAAATGATTCCATGAATTTGATAGTCTTGTCTTTGTTTAGAAAACTCCGCTTTGAGTGCTTCAAACTGTTGACTAAAAAACCCAACTATATATCCGAATAAAGGAAGTACATATAGTTAAATGTTTTAAATTGATTTCACTCAAGATATAAGGAAATCCATTTCAGTAGTCTAACAGGTCAAGTCCTTGTCAACGCGTTCAACTCACTATGTCATTCAGAAACATCGGCTTCAACAGTCAGTTTTCCTCATTCAGAACCGGAAAATCACTTTAAACAAAACAAAACAACTCTTGGAGGTCTTTCGCGTGCCATTGAAAAACAGCTCTGCGTGCCAAGTTTGGCACGCGTGCCTTAGGTTGCCGACCCCTGGTCTAAACAACAAATATTTTTTTAGTGCAAATAATGCTAGTTTTGAAACTTTGTATGTAATCCTAAAGGATAACGACGTGATTGGGTCAATAAAGGTTTAATTATAAACCAAAGGAAATCTGAGAAAATACTTTTCTTACCCTTAATAAATGAAATTGTGCCGCCCATACATGGCACTCTTGTATCGTGACTAAATAAACCAAAACAGGGCCTGAATAATTTTCTTAAATTTAAAAGAAAAGATTTCTATACATATATACATAAGCTTATATATATTTCGTTTTAATTGATGCTTTACATGCAATTTAGTTATACCCTAGCCATACGAAGATTTTACTCTTAACCACCTACGAAAATAACAACAACAAAAAACGAAAAACCACACAGAAATTAACCAAAAGCGAATTTAAAAAATATAACTTAGAGAAACTTCCATAAAAAAACAACAGTTTTATACCTATAACAACAAAACGAATAACAACAGTTTTAAATTCTAGGCTTGTAAAGTCTCATAAACAAAATCAAAACATTAAAAAAATGTACTCAGTCCACACACAAAACTAAACGTTTAAAAAAAGATAAAAACATATAAGAAGAAACTGTTCCCAACTTTAAACAGTTAGTCTGTGTTGAGTGAAATACAATGTGTTGAAAGTTACTTCCCTTTCAGTTACCTAACACTCAACAAATGTTGTACACGGTGATCATTCCTTTCTTTTTTTTTCAAATCCTTATTATTATTATTTTTTATGTATGTCATAATTATGTAAGTCTGTGTATATTTCTGACTGGCTTGAGGCCCGAGCTTTGGAAGGCTAATTGACCCACATCCCACCACCCTATTCTGATAAAACTTAGCCAATATACGTGAAGCAACATATTTTTTCAACTTTTCACCATCAATCAGTTTTGAACTGTTTTTAAATACGTTATGGTGCGCATTGGTTAATCCCTATTAAATACATTGAACGTACATTTCCAATATTTTTGAATCATTCAAAATGTAGTACGTATAGATCTACATTTATTAACTTCTCTTTTGTAAATTTATGTGTCTATTTGTATTTTATTTTATTTTTGTAGTAGGCCGGCTGGTTTTGCGATTTGTGCACCGGACTGTCAACTAGCCCTGCCGCCGACCAATCTCTGCCGCCCTGCAGGAGATTTGGGTCTAAGGGACGTAATAATCTTCTATCCAAAGAACGAACGTCTGTAAACTTATAAGTCTAAGATTAATATATTTGGAAGGATACTGCATAGCATATGCAAATAAAGATATATACGAAACAAAATTATTTTTTAAGTGTTGTCTAATTTATTGCTACAATTGACAAGTCTTAATTAGGCGTGACCTGTTGAACTGGTGCGAACGTGAACTTCCGGTTCTATTTTTAAATGTTTAATTATTTTAGGCATTTCCGTAAACAAAAATTCATGCTTTTGCTGGTTATTGACAGTTGATTTCAACCTCGACGGCTAGTTCTAGTCTTTTAGAATTATACAAAGGATACAATATTAGTTATGAGGGTCTGTTTTTAACATCAAAAGTGAGTAGGCGATAATTAATACTCAAGTGTTAGTCGCATGTAGCTTGTTTATAAAATAAATTAGTCAAGAGTTGCGTTTTCTTGGTTGTTGGAAAACAAAATTCGTATTCATAAAAACGAAAAACGATAATTCTTTTGCATTAAGCAATAAGTTTAATATTATAAAAAGGTGAAATTTCACTTCTGAATTTCACAATACATTGTTTTCGTTTGTTAACATCTTTTGGAAATGAAAGAAACTTTAATCCCCAACTTTATCATACAAATGAAAACTAAATAGTTCAAACGTGCATACTATCTATTTATTATCACTATTGTATTATATGCTTCTTTTACACCTTGCAGTGCGCCCAATTACCTTAACTTTATCATACAAATGAAAACTAAATAGTTCAAACGTGCATACTATCTATTTATTATCACTCTTGTATTATATGCTTCTTTTACACCTTGCAGTGCGCCCAATTACCTTAACTTTATCATAAAAATGAAAACCAAATAGTTCAAACGTGCATACTATCTATTTATTATCACTCTTGTATTATGTGCTTCTTTTACACCTTGCAGTGCGCCCAATTACCTAAACGTGTTTAAAAGAAAAGACAAAGATAACTTACTGATAAGTCAGTAATACAAAAAAAAACTGCTAACACATTTTTTTCTTTGTTACCGATATTTAAAGTTTCAACACATTTATTTTACGGGTATTTAAAGTTTGTTATTTTTCTTTTGACAGTATTTTAAGTAGTCCTTGGTTCTAACACAAACATTTTTTTTTCCATTTTTGATGAGAAAAAAACTTTAGGAACAGAACGCATATATTTACATGAAAATAAGAGAAGGAGTTCACACTCACAAACACACACACAAACACAACTAAAACAACAAAAAAGAAACAAAACTATTTGAACTAATCTTATCTTCTTCTATTTATACATTACAGATGCTGCTTCTAGAAAGAAGATTAAATACTGCTATAACATAGGACTAGAATATTATACTAGGGACAGTTGTTTTTCAACACTGGTCCATCTCAATAAAACATGCGTTCTTTGATTATGCCTTTATGGTACTGATGTACTTTGTGGCAAAATAAATATTGTTCATTGTTCATTGTGTCATGTCTAAGAATAAAAAGAAAAAATAAATTATGTGTGTATGTGGGGCACGGTGGACGAGCGGCAGCGCGTTCGACCGGCGATCCGAAGGTTCTGGGTTCGAATCCTGCTGGAGGCTAGGATATTTTTTCGTTGAGAGTGTCTATATTAATTGACATTATTTAAATGTATTGGGTAAATGTACTGGCCACACATCCCTTAGTATGCCGGGGCCACTGAAACTGGTGTAAGCTGCTTCACCAGCCTTTTGATCAGTTTGGTCTGTAGGGTACTTTAATACTTGAAAAGCAATTTTTACAACAGAACTGATCTGTATACGTGAATGATAATTTTTTAATCTCTCATAAAGAGATAATGTTAACAACACTAATCACAACTATCGTTAAAACACCGAAAAAATAGTAGGCTATAGAGAAAAAGTAGTCTGATATTAACCAATTAATGAACAATGTATATTTGCCACATACAATAAAAGGCATAGTCGAATATTACAGAAATTCGTTTAGCTACAAAACAATATCCGATAAACATGAACAGAACATTTATGCTTGAAAAGTTATTATTCTCAGCAAACCATTCTATATCTTTGTGTTTCTCCGGCTGGTCTGCGGATAGTAGTACACCGGACTGTCAATAAGAAAGACCGGGTTCTAGCCCTTGCCGCCGACCATTCCCTGCCGCCCTGCAGGAGTTTAGGGCATAGGACGTAATAATCAGGGGGTACTGTAGCGTTCGACTGGCGTACCGAAGGTCCCGGGCTCGAATCCTGGTGAAGACTAGGCTTTTTTTCCCGGGTCTGGAGGGTGTCCCTGAGTCTACCCACCTCTGATGGGGTAAAGTAAAGGCGGTTGTGCATTGTGCTGGCCCCACAATCACCTTGTATGCCGTGGCCACAGAAACTAGTGAACTCTGCTTCACCGGCCTTATGATCAATAATTGATCAAATTATTTGGTCCGATGGGAGCTTTACTTACGTAATAATGATCTATATAGAAGGAACGTCAGTGAACTTATAAGTTATTTCAAGTCCACTGATTTCAGGGTAAAAGATTAACCCTTACAGTCGCGGGCGCGTATATGGCGGAACTGAAGACAGCATAGATAGAAGTAGGTCGGTACGGGAAGGGTTAATATCAGTCTCAAAGGCCTTGCACTTGCTTGGGAATAATGTGTTGGCTTTTGAAATAGTTGTTCACATGTAAAGAATGTTACGGGAAAGATTGTTTTCAAAATTTGAAAAGAAAAAATGGAGATGAAAAGTTCGGTATTCGTCATACTTACAGTTGTGTTTTAAAGGTAATGAGGGAGAAGTGTGCTCTAGTTCATGGAGAACGGAATCCTTTCTCTTTCTAGCAATATTATTTAGGCTGAGATGTTATATAGAACTGGGTGCAAGTATTTATGTCTTTGTAGGACAATTATTTATCTCACCCTGCCAGGGGAACGCTTCAATTGCGGAGGTGTTGATCGAATAGTTTTCGAGAGCGTTCAACCATTGCAAGATGTTGTCTTTCTCTTCCTCTCCCACTTTCTCTCCTCTCTCTCTCTCTATTCCTATTTCTTTCGATCTCGCACTCTCGCTCTCTCTCTCTGTTTATCGTTCTCGTTGTCTTTCTGTCTTATTTTCTATTTGACTCTCACTCTTTTTGTCTTTTGTTTTGTCTCATTCCTCTTTCCTCTCTCTCTCTCTCTCTCTCTCTCCCTCTCTTTCTCTTTCTATTTCATGACTTATTCTGTGTCTCTCTCAGTGTCTCTCTCAGTGTCTCTCTCAGTGTCTCTCTATCTCTCTGTCTAGCCCCCCCCCCCACACACACACCACACACACACACACCACGCTCTGTCTCTCATTTCAACCACAGTGATGTTCAATATTGTATGTCACGTGATACAGATTAAGTAAACATTGACTGCATACATTTAAAAATGACATAGTGACGATCATGTATAAAGCATTATGAAAATGAACAAGAAAAAAACATGTTAAGAATCTAGTGTGGTTGTAGAGAATAAAACCTAATTCCCTCTATTTCAAATCATTATGGATCTATCACTAAATAAGCTTATTTAAAAAAAAATGAGCTGTTAAATATATAAATAAAAACGACTTTATGAATCCTTATATTGCTGTTATTATTTTTTATTACAATGAATTATTTTTAATTGTATATATCTACATTCAAATTATTGTTTTTTAAATATTTTTTTTGTATCCCAAAATTTTTATTTACAAGAGAACAATAAAAGCCAATGGAACAATTCTACAAAATAGCGAAATGTAAGAGAATAAAGGATAAGTGTGATATGGCGGGATTCTTGCATGCCAACTCTAATGTACTGGAAAGGCACAAGGGATGACACTGTAACTGGAGCCTGAGTGATGTCTGGAACTCGTGGCCTTACATATGAACAACACAAGGAATTTTTGTGGGTATAACAAACAGGAAACTTACTGAGGGAGGGGGGAGGAATAGCACGAATCGAAACATGAAGAGCATAAAACAAACAACGAGTGAAAGCAGACATAATGGATAAATGTAGCACTACTAGATATTATGGTTAAATGTAGCACTACTAGAATTTATGGATAAATGTAGCACTACTAGATATTATGGTTAAATGTAGCACTACTAGAATTTATGGATAAATGTAGCACTACTAGATATTATGGTTAAATGTAGCACTACTAGAATTTATGGATAAATGTAGCACTACTAAAAATTATGGATATATGTAGCACTTCTCGACTTTATAGATAAATGTAGCACTACTAGAAATTATGGTTAAATGTAGCACTATTAGAATTTATGGATAAATATAGCACTTCTAGAATTTATGGCAATTGTAGCACTAATATAATAAATGGATAAATGTAATACTAAAGAATTTATGGATAAATGTAGCACTACTAAAAATATGGATAAATGTAGCACTAATAGCGTTTAAGAATAAATGTAGCACTAATAAAATGTATGGATGATTGTAGCACTAGTAGAATTTATGGAGAAATGTAGCACACTAGACAAAATGGATAAACGTAGCATTACTAGAATTTGTAGAGAATTGCAGCACTACTCGAATTTATGGATAAATGTATCACTGCTAGAATTTATGGATAAATGTAGCACTACTAGAATTTATGGATAAATGTAACACTACTAGAATTTATGGATAAATGTAGCACTACTCGAATTTATGGAAAAATATAGCACTACTAGAATTTGTGACAATCGTTTTAACATTTTAACGCTGATTAAGGTCTTTCTTCTGCACTGGGTCATTTTTAAATTCATGTAAATGTAGTTGCAAGTTATGGTTCATTCATTCAGATCACTGAAAAAAGTATTTCTATTACATGACAAAATACAGATCGACGTAAATAAAATTAAACCATTCAAAGACGGTGTTGTTGTTGTTTTTTTTTACTCCTTTTATTTTAAGTTGCAATTTCTGTCTGTCTGGATGGTTGCAATCATCGTGCAAGAATTGGCTTCGATTTTTCTACCACTTCCCGTGGTCCAATCGAGCTGAAATTTGGACAGCAGACTTGTGGCAACTAACATTCTATCAAATTTTCAGTTAAAACAACTTAATAATACTACACTTATGACAATATTCATTTCTTAAAAGGAAAGTATAAGAAAAATTTTGGTTTCACTATAAAAATGCCTGTGCAACTTTATATTGTTTTTCGGCGCAAAGCTAGAAAAAAAAATGATGCGCTAAGATTATTTTTAGAACAATTCATACGGAGTAAGGAGATATTTTTGAGATTTGCGACACAGATATTTTTCTGTACGTTTCATTTGCAGTAGTCAATCAATTACTTAATTACATTATGGTAAACTTAGTTTGCAAATAAAGGGAGTATAAAAAAAACTTCGTTTTTATGGTTTTCTTGTTGTCTAAATTGTGTATAATTTAACAACGTACACTTTTTGTTATATAACTATTATATTACATATGCTCCTTCTATTCAGAAAATTAATGCGAATTACGTTGTTGTTTTTATCTAGCCTAGTAGGCCTACTTTGATTAGAGTGGAGTTTTTATATTCCTTGTTCGGGTAACCCGTTCTACGCCCGAATCTAACTCAGAAAGAAAGAAACTGTATACATAGCCCGTAGATATGGAACAAGAAAATTATTTTTAACTCTATGTCATTCTGTATATTTGAAAATAATATAGAGATGTATATATATATATATAGAGAGAGAGAGAGAATGTGAAACTTTAGTTCCATAAAAAATGGGATAAAAAAAAATTAACTTTGAAGTCTAAACTCATTAACTTTTTAAATTATGTGTGAGTATTAATGGAAATGTAATTTTAATTTTCCCATTTACGACATTTTCTAAAACGGTAGAGCAACAAAAGCTACAGCATTATATAGCAGGGAAGTTTGTTCTTTCTTTGAAAGTTCTAAGCGCTCATAGAGTCGCTGAATAATTGGTACATGAGATAATTTATCTTTAAGTGTAAGGTAATGGACGCTTCTTTACACTTTTACCGAGCATAAGGTGTTCTTGTATTTTTTTTTTTGGGGTGGCAAAACGTTTTCGTGACATTTTGTGACGGCATTGTGTTGTGTCGGTGTATGTTGGCACCGTGTCATGGCAGTGTGTGATGCCATAATGGCGCGACAGTCTGTGATAGCAATACGTTTTGAAATGTGTTTTTCTCTGTTTTTCTTTTCGCTTAGTTTTTGTTTTATTTCTCCTTGTATAATTTCTCCCAAAGATACAAAAAATATATTATTTTAGCAGCTCTGTAAAAAGCAGTGTTGTAAAATGCCAGGAAAGTTACCTTGATTTGCTATGCTCAACATCTTTCCTAAATTAAATAGTGATATAATTTTTAAAAAAGGGTTATTCTCTGTGAAAAATACGCGGGATGGGGGGGGGGTGCGATATCAGTTTTGAAAAAATTTCTGGAAATAACTGTAATTTAATATAAAATGAATTATCTTATCTTATATATTACAGACGCTCCTTCTATAAAGAAGATTATTGCGCATTGCCTGCATTGGCTAGACATTGGACACATTTTCAATTCAATTACCAGTTGTAAATCAATATAATATTGTTTGAAAAAAAAAAAGAAATATTTTAGCTTTGAATTATATAAATTATGTCTGTTGTTTTTTTTTACAGTAGATATTGACAAGCAAATATATAACTTTGCAAAAAATAAGTAGACAATATATTGAATTGACCACACTGATCAAAGGGGTGGTGAAGCAGCATTCACCAGTTTCTGTGGCCACGGCATTCTATGGGATGTGTGGCCAGCACAATGCCTAGCCGCCTTTACTTTACCCCAACTAATGTCAGGTGCCCCATCAGAGCTGGGTAGACTAAGGGATACCCACATGTCCTGGGGACCAGGATTTGAACCCAGAACCTTTGGATTGCCAGTCGAACGCGCTGCCGCTCGGCCACCGTACCCCAAGCACTTGGAGCCCTGTGCAACTTCACGTGTAGTCGGAACATTGAGCCGGCACTGTTCTAGAGATTATGCGAGCGTGAGATAAGGAAGCAATCGACAGGCTATAGATGAGGTGATGGGAATGTGAGTTAAAACATTATTATCATTGACTAATTTTAAATCTCCTTGGAATAACCGGCTATACGTATAGAAGAATAGAGAATAAAGTTATATTGATTTAGAGATGTACAATATAAGTTTTTTTAAATGATAATTGTGATAAATCGGAAATCGTTTAGAATTTTGTTTTCTTTAAATGATTTGATGAAAAGATTCAAACCCAAGCTTTGAAGAGCTAACGATTGGTGCAGTGGAGTTTGATGAATGGGACATCCTCCCCCGAGGCTAAATGTGTGGAAAAATTCGTACACTTTAATAAAGGAATGGAAATAAAAACTGGTTAAACAAGCACATCATTAGTGGATGTATCTTGACGTAAACAGTCTCACTACACAGGGTAGAAACAGAAATCGTCTTGGTATCTTATCTTTCTTATATATGACAGACGGTCATTCCATAAAGAAGATTATTGCGTACTACGCTCATCCGTGAGCTCTAATTTTTGTTTCATTGTTTGTGAAAATGTGCAATTTTTTTTGGTTAATTTTTAGCGAGGTAAAGAAGGGCGTCAGTTTGTTCTTTTACATCTATGGGCGTATCGACTGGTGGATGCTTCATTCTAGGCTTAAATTTTCTTAAAGATTTTCTTCCAAAATACTTACTCTTTGTATTATTTCATTATATCAACAAAAAGAAAACGCAACGACCTCTATTTTAAATGAATTTCCATGGACATTGTTCAGATATTGACGAATTATTGTTGCTGTTCTTTTTTTTTTTTTTTTGTTATTTCCTTGTTCTTGTGTTGTTGTTTTTCGACCGCAAAGGGAGGTGTTATTATTAAATTATGATCAATGAAAACCGATGGGATGATCTTTTTTTATATTTTTTTTCATTAAAATGTTTTATTTTTATTCCTAATTATTTGTTTTAAAATTTTCTTTTATTGAATAGATCCATTTTTCCTAATGAATAAAAATGAATTAAGTAATCCCGACGGTCCAAATTGATCATAACGCCGGAGAAGCAGCGTTCATCAGTTTCAGTGGCCACGGCACACTAGGGGTGTGTGGCCAGCACAACGCCAAGCCAAGTAATGTCGGGTACCCATCAAGTACACCCTCGAGTCCCGGGGAAAAAAATCATATCCTTCACCAGGATTCGAACTTAGGACCAGCGGTACGCCAACCGAACGTGCTGCCGGTTAGGCCACCGTAAATGTTATGTTTTATTAATGAGAATTTGTTGTAGTATGCGGAAATGTTCCCGTTAAAATAAATATTGACGACCTTATTTCAAATTAATCAAAACTAACCCGTTTTATATTACGCATGCAGTATTTATCTTAACACGAATCAACGTAATAAATTCAACGTGTGGCATTCGGGCATGGAATGGGTTGCTTGAACAAACCAGGAAAACCAGTAACTTAACATCATTAAAAATATTAGTAAAGAAGCAAGACTAAACTCGGACCACGGACGAGCGTAGGACGCAATAATCTTTATATAAGGAGCGTCTGTAATATATAAGATAAACCCACTTATTATTATTCGCCTTCATTACAGAACTCTGTGTTTACAATGTTTATTCGATAAACTGAAACATGAACATCATCAACATATATAATTACCGTGAGTTTGTTTATATGTTTGTTTATATATATATATATTTATATATATGTTTGTTCGCTATAGGCTCCTAAGCCGTTTGACTATTCGGGCCAAAAATTAAATGTATAAATTGGAAACGTCCTCCAAAAGATAATTTTATTTTATCACTTATAATCATAAATGTGTTGATTTAAAAAATCCAAAATGTCATATCCATCTATGCAAATAAATATAACGGTACATAGCAAATGGCCATTTCCGTTCATTTACTATATTGAACGCGACATTCACTATGTTGAACGCGAGGGTCTTTCCGGGTTTTCCCAATTCTACTGTTGTTTTTTTTAATGTGGCGAGACCTTTTTTAAAAGCTACGCACTGCAATTTGGCTTAGAGAGTTTCAATGGTTTACTTTAAACAAAATACTAGCGTATGACGTAATGTCTATGAAATTATTTTTTCATTATTGATGTTTGCATTATCCTTTTAAGTAAAAGTAACCAAATGTTTTAATTATTTAATGGATTTACGTTGTTATTGGAGAATATCCTTTAAAAGGCGACTTTATACACCCTATAAATTAAATGATACGAATTATAAAAAAACAAGTTAGGCTTATAAATGATTACTTTCAAATACCGGGTACCATAAGATTGACAGCAACAATATAAAATAAAAACTAAATACCGAAAGAAACATTATCAATACTGTTTTATTGATACAATAAGCAAGAACAAAAATTAAATACCGAAAAAATCTTTCTCACTTTAGTTTTTATTTCATTGAAATATTATTTTCTATTTTTTTTAAATATTTTTAACCTTTTTTATTGTTTTGTATTTATGTTTTTTTTCTTTCAGATTGTATATTATTTTTAATTTAATATAATTAATAACAAGTCAAGTCAACACAACTGTTCGCTACATTTTAATATCGAATTTAAAAGTCTCTTTAAAAAACCCGGACTAGCCTTTCGGCTCTTGTGTCAAGGGCGTAACGCTTAGGATTGAGCAATCTCTGTCCAGGCCCCAGCCACCCAACGACACGCCCAAGGCGTGGCGTGCCGTGTAACGGGGAAGGTTTCCGCAGCCCAGCGATCGTTCACTGCGGTTCCCCTAAGGATCATTATCGTAGTGGCTCGCCCGTATACCTGCACTGTCACCCGGTAGCACAAATCCTATACTATAGGTACATGCATCCAGGCACCGGGTGGTTCTCGAGACGGGATTGCAGCGTCCATTGCTTCCTCCCCCTGTGCCCCATGCGTTCGCCCGCCAGTGTATTCTTAATGGGAATGTATCGGCGGTTTACACACTACGCCAGTCCTTGAGGCCACAATTCTTATGCATATGTCAGGTTCAGGTCGACCAGAAACAAAAAAAAATAATAACAAAAACTAAATACCGAAAGAAACATTCTCAACACTGTTTTATTAATACAATAAGCAAGAACAAAAATTAAATACCGAAAAAATCGTTATCACTTTAGTTTGTATTGTATTGAAATATTATTTTCTACGCTTTTTTTATTATTTACCTTTTATTGTTTGGTATTGTGGTTTTTTTTTCTTTTAGATAGTATATTATTGTTAATTTAATAGGCTATTTTTAATAACAAGTCAAGTCAACACAACTGTTTGCTACGTTTTAATATCAGACGCTTGACAGTAACAATTATTATGCATATGCCAGGGTCAGAAACAATTAAAAAGAACAAAAACTAAATGCCGAAAAGAAACGTTCATTTTAATAGTCTCTTTTCTTTCTCTCTTAACATTAATATTAACTTAACTTAACTAATATTGTAATATTGTAGTCGTTCGTTTCTCCGTCATTTTGACGGGCATAACCACTAGTATTCTATTAAAACCTTATTCACTCGCCGAGAGATAAACAGTTTATTTTCCATTTATTAGCTCTATGTATGTTTATGTTGCTTGGTTGTGCATGCGCTTCTAGCTTTCAATAAGTTTGTCGGTAGCGCTACACTAATAAATATTTATTATTATTATTTCAAAGCCGTGGACTATTATAAGTAGTTCCGAAAATTGTGTCTAAAGTAAATCTTGTCGATTTTTTTGTTTTCTTTGTTTCGTTGGTTTGACGGTAATAGTTTTGTTTGCATTTCTTTTCTCATTCTAATATTTATGAGCAAGGCTAACTTTTTTTGTAAAATACAAATCAAAGATATTTATAGTTCTTTGTATTTCTTTTAATGAGTCATTAGAACAGTAAAAAAAAAATATATAAAAAATTCTAGGAAGGGTTGGCAAAAAGCTAGATTGGCTGAACATTTTATATTATGTTGATTAAATACAACTCAAAGATAAATAAAATCTTTAGAATTTAAAATCAGAAGTAATAAGGATTTGCAAAGCATGGGCTTATTTTTGTCTTATTACATCGATATACGTTAATTTTTAAAATTTAAATCAATATCATTATATATTTAGACTATAATTAATTAGAAGCCTGTTCGTTTGTATGAAATGTAAGAGTTTTTAAATGTTAAGTGGAAAATACATCTGTGGAGAAAATATTTTTTTTCCTTGTTTTTTTCCGAAAAAAAATATTTTGTGACGCTTAGTATTTCAGAATAATTGTTGTGGTTTGTTATGCAACGAAAATATCAACGAATATAAATTTGAATAAAGAAAGAAGGAAAGAAACGTATTCCAACTTACCCGTTGCTCAACAGGCTGTAAATTTATTCCTCAGCCAGAAATTTTAAAATTAAAACACAATAAAAACCGATTGGTTAAAATCTCCATATTAAACTACTATCCAAGTAGTTTATGTTGCGTCAAATCGCTTACTATCCAGGTAGTTTATTACGTCAAATCGCTTACCATCAAGGTAGTTTATTACGTCAAATCGCGTATTATCCAGGTAGTTTATTGAAGCCACAAGTCTCAAGAATCGAAGCTTTAATCACGAAGCACCATACCATAGCAGACGATCTGGCCCGTAGTCATCCCCTCCCCCTTCATGTCACATTAACCAGAACACCAACGCACACACACACATTGAAAAAAAAAAAGAACAACTGCTATTTTACTGCCGCCATTTTATTAAAGTCTTTTATCAGCAGCGCATACCATTTAATCAAAAGCTATTAGGAGGAAATTTTCCGGGTGAAAGGCATGCTGGGGTATCGACGATTGCGTCTCTCGGCTCGCACTGACTCGGGGAATTCACAGCAGAGCAGGTCACACTTTCGAGGAGGGGGGAAAAAAATCTTCGCTCCCTTTGATGAAATCGATCGCGCTAAACCACAGAAAGGGAGAGTAATGATGAAATTATTATTTAAAAAAAAACAGAAATAAAGGGAGCTAACAAGAGTTGCGACTTTTATAAATACAGTATATTATATGGAAGAATTTAACGCTTTATTTAAACGCAAAGTGTTCCGTAAATGCGTCCTGGAGAAACACCTTCCAAAAAAATCTGATGACTGGACAAACGGTTGTGGAAAAATTACCGAGATTGGCGTCAAACAAAACAAAACAAAAAAAAAACTCCACGGAAAAGTTGGAAGAACATAAAAAAGCGCGATGGGGGTTTTCGCGTCAACCTTCCTGCGGTACATCATCACGCGCCTACATCGCGCGCAGTGCCATCTCGTCGTGTTTTTAGTTTATTTAGACAAGAGAAGAGCCAAGAGAGGTGAGAGGAGGGGAGTGGGAGGAATTCCGAGTGCTTCTGGAAAAAAATGAAAGAGGGAGACTAGCACAATAAAGTTGGATTTGCATAATTTAGTTGCAAGCAGATGTCAAGAAATAGAATCGTGAATTGTAAAGTATTATCTTATTATATCTAAAGTGTTGATAGAAAGTAGACCGTTTAAACAAGATAAGATAATGTATCGGTATTTATATAAAAATTTACCATTTACATCATAGTTTACCAATTACATCATAATTTAACATTTACAGCATAATATACCATTTTCAGCATAATTTAACATTTAGGCTACATAATAATTTTCCCTTTACGGTATATTTTACCATTTACAGCATAATTTGCATTTACATCATATTCTACCATTTACATCATAGTTTTTCCATTTACATCATAATTTTCCATTTACATCATAATTTTCCATTTACATCATAATTTTCCATTTACATCATAATTTACCATTTACATCATAAGGCGGTGGCGTAACTCGGGCAAATGGCGCCAGGGAAGGGAAGGGGGGGGGGCGAAGAACGAAATATTTAATTCGTTTGTATTTATATGAGGGTTAATGAAGTGTCGGGTATGGCGCATCAGGAGGCCACCCCCTTCGCCACATCTTCCTCTAACTACATTACATTACGTTGACCTGTCAGGGGTCGACGAGCATGGAGAACTGTCCGATTTGTTGTCGTCACAGCTGTGTGATACAGGGTTTTGTGTTGGTCTGTTTCAGAGAGGAGGTGAGGTCACTAGAAGAACATAAAACTTTCACAAATTACACACACACGATTTTTGTTGTAAAGTAACAAACAGTTACGCGGCGGACGCGGCGAATATTGACAACTTTTTTTTTCTCCAATTTGTAAGCCCATAGAATACACTTTTTGAAAATGAGATTGTGAACATTTGGAACATGTCAGTGTCATATTATTGTATTTCATCATTATTAAAGGAACATAAAAAAAAACACTATCAACATGTATGTATCCAATATGCTTCTATTTTATCTTCATAACTCTCCATTCTACCTCACCAAAAATGAGGTCAATTCTGAAAACTTCCGGTCAACTGTATAAGATCTAGAGTCGTCTCCCCACATCTACCCTCTCCTCTTTCTCTCTCTCTATCTCTCTCTCTCTCTCTCTCTCTCTCTCTATCTCTCTCTCTCTCTCTCTCTTTATTTCTGGTCAGGTGAACACAGAGTCTTGAAATAACAACTTTTAACTTGAACCATATTGATTGAATGTGTTGTCAAACTACCCATTCTTTTAGTGACATTTCATATATAGTGTATATAGTACAGACACATCAACCAATATAATATAATATATAAACAATAAGTAAAGTGTTTCAGCCAAATTAGTTTAGAAGATCCGTTTCTATGAGTAGGCCTTTGTTAAGGCTATGTTAGTTGTTGTTTTTTTATATATATATTAAAAACATGACAAATTAGAAACGGAGAAATGAGTTCTGGATTATGAATGAGAGAAACAGATAAAACTTAAAGAAGAACAGAAAAGTAATCACTTTTATTTTGTAATCGAGAATGTCCTGTTGTCTATTAGTCATTTGATTATACTCTCTTGTTACATAAATAATGTGCCATGCCGAGTGGCAGCCCTTTCAGCTGGCATACCGAAGGTCCTGGGATTGAATCCTGGTGAAGGCAAAGGATTTTGTTATCTCTGGTCTGGAGGTTGTCCCTGGGTATAACTATCTATGATGGATATCTGGCATTAGTTGGAGAAAAAAAAAGGCGGCTGTGCATTGTGCTAGCAACGCAATCCTCTAGTATGCTGTTGTGACGGGAACTGGTGAACGCTGCGCGAATTACTACATTACATAAATTATGGGATGGCGATGAAATGGGTCATGGTGGTACAGCGGTAGCACGTAAGACGACTATAGTGGAGGTATGTGGTTTAAATCTAAAAATGTGTGATTAGTATAACAAAAGACAAAACAAAAATATATAAAAAAGAAATTTATAATTAAAAAAATCATCATTAAAGACTTGAATAATAAAGTACCCATGATTTTTACTGCACGATGGTCCCATCGAACTCATGAAATCATTTTACATATCCCCTTCAAGCCTAACTGGCTTGATCTTACTACAACCTTCTTAGATGTAGATGTTTATTTATTTATTTTTTTTAATGGAGGGATATTGGCGGAGGGATATTGGCGGAGGGATTTTGGCGGAGGGATATTGGCGATTTTAAAACGCAACCAGTTGAATGGAACGAATAAAGTGGGCATCGAATTGTGCCAAACTTGCGGGAAAATCTGGAGGGAAGGTTGTTAAGAAAGTCATCTGCTATTCCCAACAGCCCGGGCTTTCGCTCTACTTTCAGCTTATGGTTCCAACTACAGTGTACAGTATTTATATCACATAAAAGCTGTGTTAAGCATTCAAAGAGGTCGCTTAAACTTCACTAATCAGAAATGACTAAATATGTATCTGCCATTATAAATTAGCGAAGAATATTCAAGACAAGGCGCTCATTAATTGATACAGATTAATTACAGTTAAAAGAGTTTTCATGCTCATCTTCTTTAATAAAACAAAAATATGAGTCATTATAAAAAAATTGGTTTTATTAATTTAATAAATATAAGAGACTTTTTAAATTCATTATATAATACAATTGTTGTAATTATTAACGTTAAAAAGATAAACATCATAAGGTTAAATGGACAAACAATTAATGCAGGAAATGTTTATTTACAACTGTTTAACGTAAATTAATTTTATACCACTAATAATTAAATCTTGTAACGAATACCATAATATTGGGTTTTTATAAATAATTAATAATTAGTCAGTAATATTTGTTATATTACAAAAAATACACGTTTGGCATCACTATTGACTCAAATTTAGAAACTGTATTTTAATTAAAGGGACATAATTAACCAGTTTTATTTGCGCTAATATTTCTAACATTATGTTGTTATTCTTTTTTTTATAACATAATAAATGGCCTATAACTTCTAACTTTATAATGACCAAACTGTAAAAAGTAGTTGAAAATTATATAAATATTATATAACTAAAACAATATTTTATTCACATTGCTTAAACATTACATTAACTACCCAGTTTGTAAGATTACAAAGTACCAATTCCGTTCAATGATGTTCTTTGTTCCTCGCAAATGTATAATAGTATAATACAATCTCAGTAAAATTGAGAACAAATTAAAATCACTATTCGCATTTGCTATATTCTTATCTTGACAACCAAATGATAATGTTTACAAAACAATTACCACAAATGTGAAAGTATAGTAATAAAATATTGTATTTGGTATAAATGCAAATTAAAAGGATGATAATCACAATCACGTTAATTTTTTTAAATTATAAACTATTTTCTTTATAAATGTCCTTTGCTTTTGCCCTTTGACTTGCTACGGATTTAAATTAATTCCTTTTAAAAAATAAAAAAAAACAAGTATAATAGAGCAGGTTGACCTTTAGGCTGTTGGCACGCTGAATGATTTAGAAATCCTTATTTGGCACACTATTATCAAAAGGTTAACTTACTGCTGCAATAAAAATACACCTAAAGACACACTAAGTGCTTATATATCATTATGTTATCTATCAAAATACTTATGCACAAATACATGCACAGACATACGCAGCCGCTAAACGCCATCTATAAGGAAACACACATTACATCAACAAATAAAGCCCGTTACAAAACACACTACACACTACACACACACAAAGCTACAAGAACAACACATATACGTTTAACACCGTGAAACGGTGGACACGATATACAAACACACGTCCAATACAACACACACCCAAACACAAAGCACACTGCACAAACACACGTCCAACACAACACACACAAACACAAGCAGATTGCACAACAAGACAAGTACAAGTACACTGTGTCCGTGAGACTCATTCTGAAGACCTTCTCTCCACCTGTCTCTCTACCGTCGGGATACATAGCATCGCAAACAATTCCGCGGACTAGAGGCTCTATTCCCCCGCTATTTATATTCTCTACCTGACTTTGGAATGTCTGAAGACACATCCCCGTTGTTTGTTCAGTAAATAGTACTTTTGCTTTCGTATCAAGGGCGCGCAGCGGAGGTTAAAACAGGGTCTGTTTCCAAAGGAGTGAGTTCCCCCCCTCCCCCCATCTCCCTCCCTCGCCTCTTCCCCGTTTCTATTCTATTTTTGAAACTGTTGGAAACCACAGGGTGGTTAGCATACGGCCGTACATAGGACGTCCTTCGCCAGTGAAGGCCAAAATGCAGACCCTGCTGTTATCGTTGTTTTCTTGAAGCCCATCAGGTTTCAGTTTTACTCTTGGAGACTTTGAATCGAATTACCTTCTTTATTATTTTTCTTTGAATTACTTTTTTATTCTTTGTTGTTTCATGTAAGTTTTTCTGTGTTTTTTTTTAAGTTTATTATTTTCGTCTTTTCCCATAGTCTGCCGATTTGTTGGCCTACTTTTCAGTCAGCCGGGTACTTGTTTTTTGTTTCGTTATTTATCAGTGTTGAAGTTTTTGAATTGCGGTCGCTGACTTTTGAACTTTTGTTTTATCTCGATCAGCAATACTTCAAGATTCCCTATTTTCTCCCTCCCCCCCCCCTCCCTCCCCCCCCCCCTCCCTCTTGAGGTCTTTGAAAAGCAAAATATATTTTGCCAGGTATAGCAGTTTTCTTGTATCAATATTCTCATCTAGTTAAAATAGTTTTCTGGCTAAAAATGTATTGGATCGTCTGCTAGTTTAGTGTTTAAAAAAAAATGTCATACTTAACTAAAGTTTGCTTGGTTAACATTAAATTCGCTGCGCAGTTCATTGCAAGGATTAGATGAAAAATTGTCTGATTCCTCGAACAGATAGTGGCAGTGTTGCAAACTTGCAACTTTGTAAGAATAAATAAGGAAACAAGTTGCAAACAGACTGACAATTTGAACATGGATGAATTTTCCATTTCTGTATAAAACAACAACAATAGTATGAGTAGAAATCTAATTGGTGCTAATTGTGGGGGGGGGGGGGAATAGATTGATAACGTAATTAGTTTAAATTATTAATCTCTTAATTCCTACAATATAAAATTTTTATATTTTAAAGGGGGAAAAAAAACAAGGATTTTTCCAATGGAGCAGATTGCATCAAATATTTATTTCAAAGGCAGTAATTGTAAACATGTACACAATTATGATAAATTATGAATGGCGATAAACAATGTTTTAAATTGTTCCAAATCTTCGATTCCATGTTTCTTTCTGTTCTTGCAACAATGAGCACGATATCATAATTTTATTAAATTATATGATTGTTTGTTTTTTATTGAAGCCTTTATACTTTGCAGTTGTTGTTTTTATAAAGCGGAAGATTACTGATTCAGTTTTCACGCAATTCTTAATTGCTGAGTTATATTTTTTTAATGAGTGATTCATTCTTTATTTTTTTATTAAGAGTGATTCAAGCCATTAGTTCATGAATGATTGACTCATTTTCTGACACACAGAATTTGCTATAAACCCGAACAACAACCCATTACATTTGATTTGCCAAAAATAAAAATTATTAAAAACGTTTTAAGCTAAAAAAAAAACAAAAAACAAATATGCTTGACGTTTGTATTTCGTTGAAGATAAAAATAAAAGAAGATGTTTTTTTGTGTTGAACAATGTTTGTTGTCAATCGTGTATTATTAATAGAAATCTGTTTGGCCACTGAGTGTCATGGGAAAAGAGAAATGGAAGAACTGGGATTCTATGCATTGTATTGAGGCCGGTGATATACAATTGGACGGGTCACAGACAACTTGAGTTGGAAGTGCTTAGCAAAAAAACGAGGCGAAAATATCTTTTTCTTCTTCTTTTTTCCCCTCCATTTGATGATTGTTTAGCATTGGTCTTGCAATACAAATAGTACCGGCCTTGAAATGCGTGTAGTACCAACGTCGTATTAAGAGTTGTACCAGTCTGGTAATACAAGTAGTAACAGGAAAGCAATACAAGTAGTACTAGCTTCGCAATACGAGTAGTACCGGCCTGGCAATACGAGTAGTTCTAGCCTTACTTACAATACGTGTATTATCGGTCTTGCATTACGCTTAGTACCAGCCTCGCAATTAGATTAGTGCCTGCCTCGCAATGCTGACCAGCCATTTTTCGAAAACCGGCTATTTTTACAAATGCGAAATTCGTATACAGATTCGCACACACACATAAAATATCCCCCAAAAAATTGTCCAGACATCATTCCAACAGTATCATCCCAACAGTATCATCCCAACAGTATAATGTAAATAAAAACATCCCAACCACTTTATTATAATAATATTATCCCATCAATATTATCCCAACAAATAGCTTACAACATGCATTTAACGAAGATACCTAAGACATCGAATCTATACGCCTGTGTGAACGCTTTCTGAGTCTGAAAATATTTAAAACACCGATAGAAACACTCAATATATTTAAATTAAGCACACCGATATAAACACTCAATATATTCAATGTCTATTTCTAAGATTAACGCTCTGCATCAAGAAAGAGAAAGTCATAAAAAATTGAATTGAAAGCGTTAAATCGTATGCTAGATGAATGAAAAAGGCCAAGTCGGGGCCTTTTAGTGAATTTTAGGAATTAAGAATATTTTAGTAGCTTAAATAGTTTATAATTTTAGTAAAAAATTGTAAAGCGCTTAGAGCTGAAAGGTAAGGACTATATAAAAATGCCTCAATAAATAAATAAATATTAATTTGTGTGATGGTCAGGGCCGTTTTAAGATTGTGGAGGCCTTGTTCCCAAGTTTATGTAGGGGCCCCTAGTGGCCCCTGCCTTACATATACCTCAGAAAAGTACGTTAATCTATGTTACATTCTGTAAAATCATAAATTAATTTTATGTTGCGCTTAGCTTGGTCGGACTGGAGCGTTTAAAATTGTAAGGGAATAAATGAATGTTATTTTACATTTTCAACGAAAGAATATTTATTTTTGGGATGTGTGGGGGCCCCTGTGCCAATTGAACACGTGGAACATGTCTAAATACGCTACTGCTGATTGCTATTAGTTAAAAAATTATTTCGATAAGTAAAGCCTATCACCAAGCTAAACATTTATTACTTTAATCAACTTTAATGTTTTATTATGCCTAACATTAGGTCTAATAATCTATCCAATAAAACTGATTATCCTTTGTTAGTTGTATCCTTAATTTATGATTAAATACAACTTTCTTTTATTGGTACATGAATTGAAAACATCAACAATCTATTCAGTAAACCCTTTTTGTTTACAAAGATAAGTTAATATGTACATCACAAAGCTATCTAGTAAATTGCTAATCTTGACAGTAAAACTGATAATCATTTCTTATTCTAATAATAATTTGTGGTTAAACAAAACACTAATATAGCCTATCCTGTAATATTTATGTCAGTCAAGTACATCCCTAATCTACTCAGTAAACCTATTTTGTGTAAGCCTGCATAGATTAGTTCATATATACACATCTAATCTATCTATTAAACTGCTAATCTATGCAGTAAAACAGATAATCATTTCTTTTTATATCCATATTTTGTGTTTAAACACAACACTAACATAGCCTATCCTTTAATCTTTGTGTTGCGACATCAGTCAAGTAGGCCTACATCCCTAATCTACTCAGTAAACCAATTTTGTGCAGGCATGCATAGATTAGTTAATACGTAGACCTGTAATCTATCTATTTAAACTGCTAATCTAGACAGTAACTCTATGATGTAGTGTAACCATTCTACCCCCAGTGCACTGAGAACTTTTGAATATATCTCTATAATTCTGAGGTTATCATTAGGCAGAGAGATGTGCCGAAGATTGTGTAACAGAATCAGACAGAACTCGGTGACAGCACGTTTTGTAGAAGGACAGAAGACAAACAAAACAACAACAACAACAAAAAAAAACATTTGTATGCAGAAAGAACTGTGCACAAATTTTTTCTGGGGTGCTAAGTGACCCTTGAACCCGAATGTTGACGAGCCAAAAATTGAGATCTAACGAGCTGCTTCACGAGTGGGTGTTTTCAAATGTGTGCTTTTCTAGTGTTTATTTTTATTTATTTGTTCGTTTCTTAACAATTTCGGGTTAGCTCTATGTATTTTGCCTTTTTGTAAACTTAGAAAAAAAAAACTTAAATTCTCAGCTGTTGGCTATAGAAGAATATACAATGCTAGCACAGGGGATAAAAATAACATTGATACTAAATAATAAACAAAGGGTTTCCGAAACTACTACTAATACTACAAGTGACCACTTTGTATACAAGTTTAAATAATGAATGACACCAATATATGTCATAAATGGGCCTTAATGTGATAAAAGTTTTTTTTATATATAAGAGTGAATATAGGCCTATCTTACTTCTTATTAACCATGACTTTACACTGTATTAACCCACTACAGTCTAATTACTGGAGCAATGTTTCAATCGTTGACATTATAGTTTGTTGCCGTGGATGCAGGATTATGATAGGGGGCACGGTGGACGAGGGGTAGCACGTTCGACTGGCGTACCGAATGTCCTGGGTTCGAATCCAGGTCAAGGCTAGGATTTTTTCCTTGGAGATGAAGAGTGTCCCTGAGTCTACCCATCACTGAAGACACAAACATTTGACGAACTCTACTTTTTAAACAACAGTGTATCAAACTACTCTACCTACTGGTAGCAGGACTGACCGGAAAAGCTTCTGACAATTTGCTTTCTTTTTTCTTGCTATTGAGATCCTTTTCTTTCTTTCAAATTCTACTATTAGCCCATGCTTAACAGTACTTTAATCCCACCAAGACAAAGAGATAAAACAAACATTTATACTTTTTTTCAGCTGATATCCAGACCCAACGAAACAAACTTACAGTACAAAGCTCATCTTTTTTTCTTTCTTCTTGTTTCGACCAACAAGTAAACACTAATGAAGCACAACACTTGTACAAAATAAGGAGAAGGTGAGTGTAGTGGTGGCGGGTCAGGTATGGAGGAGAGCTAGAGATTCCCTAGGAACAATTATGAAATTCTCTGAACTTTTGTGAAAACATCACCAGAAAGGGAAACAAGTCTCATTAACAAATGTTTACACCCCCCCCCCCACCTGTTTATTACGTCATCATCTTTCTACCTGACTTACTTTTTAATGAGTAGTTTAACTTCCAGAAAATAACTTTATTTTTTGCACTTTGCGTAGAATTATATTAACTAGTTTTGTATGCCCGTCACAAGAACGCAGAAATAAATAAATGCACAATTTTGTATCAATTTTGTTTGGTTTAAATATGTGTTTTTTTATTTTATATTTCTGTAGCATATGCTAAACCAATAATATATTCTTATAGTATGCTTGTTGGTAAACGTGTAATTATGAAAAATTAACTTTCATTAAAATGTACGATGACTTTTAATTTTTAAAAAAATTTTGGTCACTTCGATCGGGTGCTCATCCTAATTATCAAACTAAAGGTATACACATTTTCCCCATACAGTTCTTCTTCTTAATATTACTGTGGAGACTCAGTTAGGACCGAGGAAAAAGTCCACAGTTATCCCTTGTTTAGCGTGATTCATCAGTTCCTGTTTTTACCTCGATTCGGATTCATTATAAATGCATGGAATTTTTCCTAGTTAGAGCAGAGAAAAATCTGTTCACAACCATCTGTATACGGTTTTTAACAGGCTTAGAACGCTCAAGACATGAAATAACACCACTTTAGTCACAATTACAATCGTACTATCCAATATAGTAGATAACATAAGAGAAACTAAGACGTTATAAATATCAAATTATAATTAGTATTCCTATTGAATATTCAATTACACACCTCGAAACGCAACAGAGTGAAACCGAGATAGCTGAAGCTTGAAAAGGTGAGTGACGACAGTAGCAGTTGTTATTTTATTTTTTTTAATTATTTAAGATATCAAGCTTAGTTTTCGTTATCGTCCTATATTATAGTTCGTCTCATTTATTGATTGTATAAAGTCGTGTATTTAAAGAATTTTCTCCCTAGCAAACTGAAATAATTGAATAGCTCAGAAGATCAAACATAAATGAATGAAATGATTTTGGATACTATTACATAAAAGGGAGAAGTAAACATCAAATAGGAAAGGACAGACGTAGATGATCGGTAGCCGGATATAATACTTTAGGATTTGATATACGTAACATCATATAGTAGAATTTTAAAGTGCCTTTTCATAGCCAAATTACGCGTGCATACATGCAATACAAAAGCATGAGGTACATGGAAAAGCCCGATACACCACAGTAACAAGAAATGTTCAACATATGAAATGATAGAAAAGCGCCATGCATTGGATACATAATAATTTATATTCATTTAGATAGGCCCTATTAAGCTATACTTTTATTTTGTTCAAACCAACAAAGTCAATTGACAAGTCTTAGGATAAAACTGTTTCAATTGTTCAGGGGTTATCGTAATCATAAACTTCTTTTTTTTTTCCGGCAACACTTTAAATGCTTTTCCTGGTGTTTCATTATTTATTTCAATCTCGAGGGTCAGTTCTGATTTTTAGAAAAATACAAAAGCTACAAGTCTAGCTAAGAGAAAGCCGTTTTTAACACTAAAAATGAGTATGCGATACTTAACACTCTAATGTTCGTCGCACTAAGTTAAATTTATATTGCTTAAAAAAATGAAGTAATCAAGAGTAGTGGTTCTTGGCTATCAATAAACATGATCTATACATACACAAAGACACAAAACGAAAATTGTTTTGCATCATGCAATAAGCTTAGGAATAAACAAAGGTGATTCTTCACGCCTGACGTTCACAACTCTTGGTTTTCTTTCTCGGCAACATCTTTTGGAAATGAAATAAAATGTAATCACCTTCGTCTTTTTTTACTCGCAGTACTACAATTAACGCAGCACACAGAAAGGTTTTGTTTGTAAATGAGCCAATACGACCGGAAATGTTGGTACTGTTATGTACCTCTATATGATGTTGACTATTATTACGACTCGTTAAATCGGATTCAATGAATATAGTTGTATCTTTATTAGAAGTCTCTAGATTCTGCTAATCTGTAGCCCAAGCTAGGGGTTCCTTGACTGACAGGTCTATGCAGTAATGTAGTTATATTCGTGATAATTATCTTCAACACATTTCTCAACAATGATAGATCAAACAACTCCAGTTGTTGAATAAACAATTTTATTTAAATTGTAGACTCAATATAAACGATCAATAAACTTTATCAACTGATGGCAACATAAGTATTTCAACAAAATGACATTACATGTACAAGTATTAACATAGCGACTTCACTCTACAAACGTTTAAACTGAACTAACTTTAAGGAGGTCGGGACTTTACAAAGAAAACTATCATCGAAGATTCTACAGGGTCTTAATACGCATTTTAACCTCTTTCTCTATAACATCCAGAATTATCCTCCAATTTCCACGGGGTTGGACGAATTATTTTATTTAAACTGCCCTCAGGACACAAAGGTCAAACCTTGGTCGCCTTGGACTCTGATACGCACTTGTTAAGAGGTCAATGCCTTACTACGTCATTCATTTATGACCGATATTCGTAACACGACCACCCTTGAAAAGTTTTATAATTATTTCTTTTACATTTTAACAATACTAAAAATGTTAATTTTAAGGAATAATTATAAAAGAAAATATTCCGGGGAAAACAATACAGTTCAATTGGCTATCCCAATAATTCAATCGAACTGATAACAATAACATATAATATATGCAATATAAGTTAATCTTATAAAAATGGCTTAACTACAGTCATTCAATCATTCAATTGTAATTCAAAACAATGGACAATTAAATTGTTTATCTAAATCGTGTATACAAGAAAAATACATAGGGTTAAACATTATACAATTTAATAATTTCCATTCCATTAACATTCCACGTTAATAAAAACTCTCTCGTTCATTTAACTATAAACTTAGCTTTTACATTTGTAATCAAACAACAAAAGAAAAAATCACTTAATGTCTATTCAGACACGACTTTTTTTTTTTTTCATAAGGAAAAAAAACGCTTTATTGAAGAACACTAGGCTTGACCTAATTACTTTACAACAAAAAAGATTATTGCTCGTGTAGACAGTATTTTTTTTTCCAAGCCTGTAGGCTTTAGACAACACTGTCTGTGTCGAAACAAAAGATTTCTAGGTCAGTATTCTTTTTTCTTTCTCTCTCTATTCCTTCCGATCACTCTCTCATTCCCTAAATGTTTACATCGCTATTCAAATTTTTACCTCATAACAGCTTAGGTCAAAAATTGCTACGCGATTAAAAAAGTTATCTTTTTAATGATCATTATTTCACAACTATTATCTCAAAATTAAATTCATTTATGTTTTTTTTTAAGAAAATTAAACATAGTCTGTTCCAGAATTAAAATAGTTTATAGCAATTTCATTAAAAATATTTCAATTTCTCATTTTACCATGACCTTTCGATGTCATTATTTTCTTTTTAAAAGAGTTCACATCGTAGCAGTTTTAAATTGAAACATTCTATCTTTCATGCAGACATGGATTTACTTACAACAAATTTGGTTAATTTACTTAATTAACTATCAATCAAAGCAGATTATATTATCTTCATACAATCTTAGTACTAAATAGTAAGTACTTTTTTTCTTTAGATTACATTAAAGACATTTCAAATACAATATTATTAACGTAGAAAAGATTAAAGCATAGGCTACTAATAATTTTTTTTTCAGACAGAAATCAATTTAGCAATTTATGTACAAAACAAACTGCTGGTTTGACTGGTGTGGTAAAACATTCCATTTCCAATCTTTTCAGTGGGGTACATTGCTCTTTTCCATTTTCCACAAAAGTTTTATTCATAGGTTCTAGGTTCCTGTTACTTCCACAGTGTTCAGGTCTACCCAGTCTTTTGATTGTCAGTACAATTCATTCAATCTATTTTAACTAATACAGAAAAAAATAGATTAGTTTTACAATTTTGACATGAAATCCTTAATTACTAATACATTTGTTGAACATTGGTATGTCAACATTATAAATTCTCAACCATGAACTTCTCAACCATTCTGGTTTACAGTGTCAAGTCAGTGGCACATATCCTAAATTTACAAAACAAGGATAAGTTTTATTTTACATTAGTTTCAACTTCTGATCTGCTTTTCATGTAACATTATCCTAAAAGTGAAAAATCATATATAATACATTTCTTGGAATTCTTGTTAGTCATAGTTCTGCCTTGCTGCAACTATTTTTACCCTACATTATCATACATTCAATGATAATAAAACAAATGAATAAATTCACATAGAAGAAATTTGCATCTTGACTCAGTGCAATTATTTCAACAACAGTACATGATAAAATGAATTTCCATAGTACAATAATAAAACATTTCTCAATACTTTAGTGATAGAAAAATTCTCTTTTCTTAAAACCATTTACATCTTTTTCAATCAAATTATCCTCTCTGCCAAATGTTTCAATTATCATTTCCAGAGATTCTCAAACATATCTTATAATCAGTCCACATTTATAATGTCCTCTGATTTAGAAACCAATTCTGCGGATAAAACTGATCTTTTTCTCTTATAGCAATTATTTTAAATGCTCAACCTAACAAGTTTGTTTAGAAATATCACAGTATAATGATATCTACTCTAACAATACTTTTACTCAGTCCTTTTTCATCACAAGTAAGGGATTTAGTTTTAAAATAGTAAGTTTGGTAACTAACTATCAGTGAATTTGTCATTCAATTCATCCTGTACTCCAGGCATAAATTTTACAAATAAGAGTAACAATGTTAACAACATCAAGCTTATTCCAATTGTTTTCAGAAGGTAAGGCTTTATCATTTTCAAATGATATAATATTTTTGCCTTTCTTTCATCACACAACAATGGCATCTGCATGTGAGCAGTGTACAATTTTTTTCTAACAAACACAGTTATGTCAGACAAAAAATTTATGTACTTATCTAGGTACTTGCTCAGCCCAAGGAGATCCAATTCGGTCTGCCATTCCTCTGGAAGTAGTTTGAGTGGTCCTCGGACAGTGGGTCCAAAGATTGGTCCATAGGCTCCTCGACTTTCCGGATAGGATTCAGTTGTCATCTCCTGCTCCAGGCATAAGTTCTTTAGGACTGGATTGAAGAGTTCCGGGGCGAAGTTGGTCCTTCGATATGTCGGTATGGATTGTGGTAATCCATAGCTTTTGGTAGTTTCGGTCCAGCTCTCCGCACTCGTTTCTTCAGTGATGCTCCTCAAATCTTCATCTGTACCGGCAACTGCAGGTTTGCATTGTTGTTTGTTCATGCTGTGGTCTATCTGTTCATAGACATCAGTAGTAGGACTTTCTTTCTCGTCGACAGCTTTCTCATGCAACTGTAGCAACTCTGGGTCTACTTTCTGCTCAGCAATCAATTCATTTTGTGATGACTTCTTTGATTGTTCATTTCCTTTCGGACAATCTTCAATCATGGAGAAAATAGTAGTATCAAGTTCCACTTCTTCTTCCTCTTTCTTCTCTCGTGGGAGAATTTCTTCTTTCTTTTTCTTTTCTTGTGAGAGAATTTATTCTTTCTTTTTCTGTGGTGTCATACCTTTTATGACATCACCTACAGGATAAAGTTCTTTTTCTTTTCCTGTCTCCACCATAGGACTAGGGTCGGGATTTTCCTTCACAATCAGTTCAGGTCTCACCCTCCCTTTCGCCAAATCATTTGCTAGGATAACGGATATGCCCTCAACAGGAAGTTTTGATATTACTCCAACTGTCACATATCATGTCACCAAGTCAGATGATAGGTATATCCTATGTAGAGGTATTTCTTCTTTCCATTCAAAACCTCTCAATAGGACAGTCTGTCCTGTCAATGTATTAACATTTAATGGTAATACATCCTTAAGCAGCAGTGTTAATGATGCTCCTGTGTCTCGTAATATGTTTACGGACTTCAGTGGTCCTTCCTTTTGTAAGGCCACACAACCTTCACTAATGAACGGTTGAAAACTGCACAGGGTCTCTGTGTCAATTTTATTCTTCCCTTGACCATGACTTTCGGGTGTTGTTTCATCTTTCGATGACTTCAGACTCTTGTTCGAGTCAAAAATACTTTGGTCTACTTTCTCGTCTCTGTGGACTTGGACAATTAATCCAATAGTAGCCATTCTGTATTTATAATCAGGATATTTATCCTCATTATCTTCAGTTGTAGATTTCTCTACCTTCTGACTTTTGCTCTCAGGCAAATCCACCCTCAGTGTTTCTGGTTTAGAAGAATCTTTCTTCGAATTCAGTTCGTTTGTATTTTCGCTTTCTTGTACATTCTGTATTTGTGCATGTCTGACGCACATTACCACTTTATTAGGTCCTTTTTCTTTTCTTATACTCCAACAGTCTTCTATGTTATGTCCTGTTCTTTTACAAAAAGTACATTGGACGTTTTTGTTGACAGGTTTCTTATTCACATCATTTTGTTTCACAAAATGCTCTTTTTCACGATGTTGTTGTTGTGTGTTTTCTGCTTGCCGTTGTGCCCTATTAAAAGTCTTTTCACCAGCTGTCCTATGACACAATGTGTACTGTTCCGCTAAATCAGCAGCCTTATGTGGGTCAGTGATGTCACGCTCGGATAAATACATTCTTATATCCGGCCTCACTTTGTTAATAAAATCCTCTAAAAGAATGATATCTTTCAATTCTTTTAATGTGGAGATATTTCTGGATTTTATCCACTGATCCATTAACTTTTCTTCTGCTCTAAGGAAGTCTAAGTGTGTTTGGTAAGGGGACATTGTGCACTGACGGAACCTTTTCCGATAACTTTCCGGTATTTGGTTATAGGCTTTAAGTACAGTGTCTTTAATGACTTCATAATCATTTAAATGCTCCTCTTTTAACAATAGAACACAATCTCTTGCCCTTCCCTGAGTAAAAGCTGTTCTTACTAATATTCCCCATTTATCTTCTGGGAACTTAAAATCTCTGCAAGAAATTTCAAAGGTCTGGAAGAAATTAGCTATTTCACTTTCTTTATCAATGTAGGTAGGGACTAGCTTTTTCCATCTGGCCATCTCTACATCATTATGAGATTCTTTTTTAGTAGCGCCTATCTTCGCCAGTTCTATTCTTTCCTGACTTTCGCGTTGACTTTTCTTATCTTCCATCTCAAACTCAAGACGTTTTTGTTCTATCTCACGATCAAGACGTTTTTGTTCTATCTCACGATCAAGACGTTTTTGTTCTATCTCACGATCAAGACGTTTTTGTTCCATCTCCATTTCCATCCGTTTCATTTCTAACTGAAATCTAAACTGTTCGGACATAGATTTCGACGTCTGACCTTCAACTTGATATCCCTCCGCGCTTGATTCTACTTTCAACTTGCCACTCGCAATCAACACATCTTTTATCTGCTGTGTCAACACAGTCCTCGATGGTGTAGTCTCAGTAACTTCTATCTTCAAGATCTCAGCGATCTCTTTTAACTTCTTTATTGATAAAGTTTTCAGAACTTCTTCTTCTGGATTTTCAATAAATTCCATTCTTTAGTTAAGAGATTTATAAAATGTAAATTTCCAACTTACGTTTTTTCCAATCGGAAGAATAATTTCAGCGTTCTTAGGCTTGCTCAGTAGGTCACTGCTCCAACACACAACACAACACAACTTGAATATATGCTTCACTATACAACTATATCGGACGCAGCCCGCAAACTGTTATGTACCTCTATATGATGTTGACTATTATTACGACTCGTTAAATCGGATTCAATGAATATAGTTGTATCTTTATTAGAAGTCTCTAGATTCTGCTAATCTGTAGCCCAAGCTAGGGGTTCCTTGACTGACAGGTCTATGCAGTAATGTAGTTATATTCGTGATAATTATCTTCAACACATTTCTCAACAATGATAGATCAAACAACTCCAGTTGTTGAATAAACAATTTTATTTAAATTGTAGACTCAATATAAACGATCAATAAACTTTATCAACTGATGGCAACATAAGTATTTCAACAAAATGACATTACATGTACAAGTATTAACATAGCGACTTCACTCTACAAACGTTTAAACTGAACTAACTTTAAGGAGGTCGGGACTTTACAAAGAAAACTATCATCGAAGATTCTACAGGGTCTTAATACGCATTTTAACCTCTTTATCTATAACATCCAGAATTATCCTCCAATTTCCACGGGGTTGGACGAATTATTTTATTTAAACTGCCCTCAGGACACAAAGGTCAAACCTTGGTCGCCTTGGACTCTGATACGCACTTGTTAAGAGGTCAATGCCTTACTACGTCATTCATTTATGACCGATATTCGTAACAGTACACTATAAAACCTTTTGGTTCACCATGCATGCATTATCATTAAGACTTGTCAATAACAATCTTGAGATAATAACAGTTTCTTTTGCAGGAATTTCCAATTCATGTTTTTGACTTTTGTTTTTGTTCGTCAAAGGGCCTAATATGTATAGAACACAAACATATCAATATATAAACAAACAAACATGTAAACTCACAGCTGTTATATAATATGTTGATATATGGTTCTTTGAAAATAATAATACTTTGACTTGACAATGTAAAGTAAAAACACACAACGAAGTATAGGCCTGGAGATTTACAAACGTTTCAAATATAATGACAATTTTAAGTCTAAGTAGAATAGAAACACCTCCATACTACATAACAACGTCGAAGTTTTAAAAAACTCGTCCCCATAAATAAGCCAGGCTACGAGAGTTCTCAAGAGATATTTTGACACATTCTCAAGACATACTTAACCATCAGTTCTGGAAAACTACTTGAAAATGTACTTCTAAACTGTCTTGTAACTAATTTGAAATGTTTTCTTCGTGGGTTTTTTTTTTCTGACTTGGAGCGATTTCCCTAAATGTGCAAAGGTTTATATTGTATGGAAAAACACTTTGAAATGTTCAATTGTAGGATAATGGCAGAATATAGCTAAACAGTGCAATTGAAGATACCGTAATGATACAGTCTTTTATTTCATCTACATACAATTTAATATTCATTTAAAATGAAATAAATAACCCTTTTTTTTAGATGATTGCTTAGAATAGGGGTCGGCATCCTAAGAAACGCGTGCCAAATTTGGCACGCAGAGCGATTTTCAATGGCACTCTAGAGACCTCCAAAAGGTGTGTTTTTATTGATAACAAAACAACGTTTTCCGGTTCTGAATGAGGAAAAATGACTGTGGAAGCCGATGTTTATGAATGACATAGCGACACATATCAGTGAGTTGCATTTACAAACATAACCTTTTTGGCATCACTATTGAATCAAATGTGGAAACTTTTTTTAAAATTAAAGATAGATAATTAGCCCATTTTATTTGAGCTAATATTTATAATATGCTTCTTTTTTTATTTTATAAAAGAATACATTGGCTTACAATTTATAACTTTGACATGATCAAACTGTAAAATGTATTTGAAAATTGTATAAGTATTACATGACTAAAAATATATATGTATATTTTAAAACATTATATTAACTACTTAGTTTGTATGATTACTACGTATCTAATCTTATGTTTTCGTGCTTTGGACTTTAATATAGTAAATAAATTCAAGGACTTCTCGGTTAAACTCAGTTCAAAATATAATTGATGTTTGCATGTGTTAGATCCTCTTCTTGACTACCAAATGATCACGTAAGACGGGTAATCAGAACATAAAACTAAAACCTTACCTTGAATTAAGTACTAGAATAAAGATTCGGGTCTACTGTCTGTGACTCGTCACTTAAAAACAACATTCAAAAACTAAAAAAAATACAGAAAAGACATGTAAGGCTTATAACAATTGAATGTTCACACGCAACCAATGTAACACCATTAGTTAAAGCTAAATCACGAACATTTAGAAAAGACTGTTTAAAACCTAAATTCGTAAAATTAGTAACGAAATGAAACAATGTAGTCTAATATAATCTAATAAAATATTTGTAAAGAGATGCAAGGGAAAATTGAAATACTTTCTTTATAGGTTAGCCGAGCTAGTCAGGAAAAAAAACTACTTACATCATTTCATCATCATCATCAATCCCTTGACCGTTGTGGTCGTTGGGGGAGCGAATGGACACCTCAGCAGTTTATCTCCAATAGTCTTTACTGTTGGCTTGTAGACTTGGTGGCGCCCATCTCCTCTCCAAGTTGGCGGCGGATTTTTATTTTTCTTGTCTTGGCCAGTGGCCGAACCCAAGATGTCACGCTTATCAGGCAAGCTCACTGTCGACTTTGCAATCCAGCCATCATTAAAATTTTAGACATTTAAACATCATTTTGAACCCTTCAAACAGCAAGACTTGTCTAAATCTACAGGTAAATGTAGATTCCAACAATCTTGTATAAATACTGAGTAATTGCATGTCATTAAAAATAGCGATGAACGTTAATTGAAACAAAATTGTTGGTAACTTGGATCTGGTCAATCATCGAGTGCTGGTGATAATAATACAGACACTTGCTAGCAAACTAAAATACTACAAATTACTTATAGTCTTCCCTAGTTTATCGAGGATCTGTTCCATTATTAGGTTAAATTAAAACCTTGTTGGGACATAATGTTTTAATGCTGCTCTTTTATAAATAATATATCTTTCTTTGAACCCACCATCCGCTGCATGTAACAATCTTTTACTAATTGCAAGACTGAAAGTGACATGAATTCTAAAACAAACTTGGGTTATGCCAATGACTTATAGTCAAGTTGTGCTTCAATCCATGAATTTGTTTGTAGTCAAACTAAAAATAGAACTAGCAATCAATCTCAACGGTGATAAGCTCACATTAATCTTTCAGCTTTCTTCCACCACATATTGAAACTTCTCTAAGACAATCATGATTGTCAATATTATGTCCGGATAATTATTGACACCGTTTCTGTAGACAAGTAAGAATTGTTGGGTGGTTTTTTTTTTCGTCTCCGTTTCTTTTAGTTCTAAGACGTCATTGCGCTTGGCTATACATATATATATTATATATATATCCATGACCCAAGAAGTTTCTATCACATCTATCATCGACATATGACACATCTAGTAGACTGTGTCGCTGGTTCTCAAGCTGTTCAAGGATTCCCTTGTTTCTCTGCTCTCTCTCTCTCTCTCTGTCTCTCTCTCTCTCTCTGTCTCTCACCTTATTCTCTCTATCTCTTATTCTCGTTCTCTCTCTCTATCTACCTCTACCTGTCTCTCTCACTCTTCATGTTTCAGTGATTCAAGTACAAGATTTTCTGAGATCTGAAGATACATCGATACAAACATTTGATATCTGTCTCTGGTGTCTGACGCTTACTTTTTATTTACTCCAGCTCTGATGAGAAGAACGATAACTTAGTATTGACAAACTATGCTTGTAAAGACCCTTAAAATACCGTCATAAGCAATATTGTCATGACCATTATCAGTAAGTACTATTATAGTAGAAATCATCGCTAAAGTAAATAATAATAATATTTAGATAGCCGCTGCCAACAAACATAATGTAAGCTCAGAGCACATTTAACTAGATCTACATACAACTAAGAACACATATATAATCTCTAGGATAAGAAAGATAAAGAAAAATTGGTTTTAAAACTTTACAAACATTGGAAAAATTAAATAAATAAAGCATTAACCAACCTAACATTTAAGTATGACGGTAGAGATCTAAAGCATTTTATCTAATGTAAATATTGAAAGAATTGAGTTCTTAAGTTCTTTTTGAAAGTTACAATAGAGTTTGTTATCATCATCATGTAATCATTATCATGTGTTGAAAGTCCTGTTTTTTTAAATCATCTTATTATCCACACTCGTACATCTTCATAATGACATTTATCAGAAACATCGCTAAGAGAATCGCCTTCATTATCACTCACTATCACCATTTTCAGAACAACGTATAATACGCCCACCCATCACCATCTTTATCAGTATCAGCCACGTCATCAAAACCGTTACCATCACGATCTAAATCAGAACGATCATCGGCCTTCGTTCCAAAAAATATATGTATGTATCTCCCCCAGTGTAAAACCATACAGCTATTGTCCTAATGTCATGTACAATACAAATACGACTCCATTTGGTGTGTGTGAGCTAGAAATGAGATGTTTGCCTAAAGTCTGTATTGACAAAGAGTGCCCAACAAGGTTTGTCCACATCTCTGCCGTTGACGTTTTCACCTAATTGGGTCTATTCTAGCATGATACATAAGACACCTTTAGACTATGTAAGCCCAACTTGTGTATTCCTGTATAATGGCCTTGCTCATTATTAAGATTAAGTAAGTCTAAATAGTGTTCTTTTTTTTTTCTTTTTTTTTTTTGGGGGGTGGGGGGGGATTTCTCGAGAAAGAAACTGTGTTTATGTTTGAATTTCTATGTTGAACTCCCAATCTAATTTTCTATAATTACCGTCGGTTTCTTTCTCTAAATATGTATATAGATATGTATATTGATAGATAAATTATATATAGATATCTATATATACAGATAGATTGATGGATGGATGGATGGAAAAATATTAAATCCAACTTTAAAGACTGAGTATTAAATGATATTCGATAATATCTTACATTGGAATAAACCTGGCAAAGTTTGTGTTATCGCATGTTTTAATAAAATATTCAAGTTAAGGTCGATAGTTAGACTTATACATAATTAGACAGACAATGAACAGACCGCTCAATATTTCCAAAGACTGTGATAGGATGGAACGCTTGCTTTAATATTTCTGCTATTTGATGACTCGAGTGGCTTCTTTTCGAAATTCCCGATTCCCTTTTGTATTGTACAATTACGTTTTCTTTAATCTTTATGATTTTCTCTATGATAAATTAAAATTAAAATCGAAAGTTGTATACAACGAAAACCTTTAGGCAGACGTAGGGGCGTAGAAAAAAAAGAGCAAGTGGGCCATCTTATTATAGTCTTTGTTTTTTTTTAATACTTAAGTGACATGTTTTGTTTTTTGTAAGCAAGAAATGTCGACACAAATGTGTTGCGTTTAACGTTGTGTAAATCAAACGAAAACTGATGCTCAGCAGACGTGGCGCGCTTTGATCGTTTACATCATAGGTTCTCAACGGGGGCGATATCGCCCCCCAGGGGGGCGGTGAGAAGCTTTAGGGGGGCGCTGACATTCCCGGGGACGAGTGGGGGCGGTGAAGGGCAAGTGGGCGGTACAAACGTACCTGATATATTTTAACACCTCAGCTATTTGAATCGATTAGTTTTGGAGGATGAAATGTGATGTAAACGCAAGTGCTGCTAAATATCTGATATCCCCCAATAGTATGCCTACATAATATTATATTAATAAGAAATACGAATCGCAGTTGTTTTTCGATGAAGTAGGGTTCTGTATTTGGCAAATATAGTGTGCAGCCGGCTGGTCCTGTGGTTGGTTCACTGGACAGTCAACCCCGCTGACCGATCACTGTCGTACTAACATCTGCTAATATTAATGATATTTTGATATCAGTTTAAGATGTCCTTAATGTGTTATAAACCGTCATAAGAAAAAACACAATACCTTGTCAAGCGGTATAGATAAAAAGTTATCATACAAACTGGGTAGTTTTTGTAATGTTTGAAAATATACATATAAATTCTTTAGTCATATAATATTTATATAATTTTCAAATAAAACAGGCTAATTATCTCCCTTTAACAAAAAAATGTTTTCCACATTTGATTCAATAGTGATGCCGAACAAGTTCTGTTTTTTAGTATAACAAATATTACTGATTATTAGACCTAAGGCTTTGGCAACCAAAATTGAAACAAAAATAGACAAATTGCTAGCAACACACCAGGCAAACGATTCGCATTGATTTATTTAAACCATTTGTTAAGGCAATTTTTTTTTCTATTAATTCTTACAATAATATATTTCCTTTTCAGTTTTTTTTAAAGATAATTAATCACATAAAGGTCTAGTACGTCTTAAAAAAATTGCGGAAAGTATAGTCCAGATGGAGGGAAGGGGTGGGTAGGCGCTAAAAGAAAGTTGGGTAGGGGGGGGCGGTGAGCGGAAAAAAAATGTAAAAGGGGGCGGTGACCCGAAAAAGGTTGAGAACCTATGGTTTACATCAACAACGAAAACATCAGCACAGTGCAGCCTTGTACTCTACAGGTCTGGCGTTATAGAGTGCACCACGAAAGCACTGCGGCCATATTTACTGAACATATAGTGGAGTTGGTAGTGTACATATTATTCTAAAGGGAAAAGAAAAGTGTAATTGCCATCTGGTAAACCTATTAGTCTACGGACATCAAAAGAATTCCCAAAACATTTGATGCAAGTAGAAATAAGAAGTGTGAAAACTAACAACTGGCGGACTTGTGAAACTATCGTACAACTTGCCTCCATACCTTAGCCTCTATATTACCCAACTGCAGGAGTAAAGGTTAAAGGTGACATGGGCGTGCGGCCTTGGATCAAATCTTCGGTGCTTGTGAATGTGAAAACAAGTGAAGCCAGTTCCGCATAGACTTACATCTAAATCGGCTCGCCCCTTGGTGTACAAGCGATGCAACCTAAATTTATTTAGTGTAGGCCTACTTTCTTTTTTAGCGAGTGGCATCCGGGCATGGAATGGGTTGCCTGAACAAACCAGGAAAACCAGTAACTTAACATCATTTAAAACACTAATAGAAATGCAGTTCTAGACTCCTTATAGAAGGAGCGTCTGTAATGTATAAGATAAGATTTAATGTAAAAGTGCGATCAGAAAGAATACCAACAACACCTACACGGGAAACAGTTCGAGGGTAACGACCAACACGTCTTCTTCAACGTAACGTATTGTATGTACATAGTCTACTGAGGCCTAACACGTTCGCCCTTTCATCACATTAGGAAGTAATAGTCCACGTACAGAGGTAGCCGTGTATGGCCCGGCCCCCCTACGTGAATATACTAGAATAGGTGCCGGCAACCTACGGCACGCGTGCTAGATTTGTCACGCAAGGCGATTTTTAATCACACGCGGAAGACCCGACATTAAGACAGATCAGGTATCTTCTACAGAAAATTAGGTGCTATAGCAGGCTGAGATTTTTGGGCGTTGGCACGCTTAAGGAATTAGAAATCTTACTTTAGAGCAATATTATCAAAAGGTTGTCGACCCCTGTACTAGAAGATTGTGCGCTTGGGCTACCAACATGTGGGTAACTGGTGAATGAGACTGAGTAAAATGGTTTATGGCCATGGCACTGAAATGCTGTGGGAGCGTGAGGAAATTATTTTAACTTCATGCGTTTTACCAGTCCTGCACACGTTTTCGACAGAAGATATTTTCTGTAAGCATCTAATGGAAAGTTCAAACCTGATTTGTGTCACCATGGAGAAACCAGAAACGTCCAATAAGGCCTACTTAAGTTACTTTCATTGCCACGGTTTGCGAGCGGCGGTGCGGCCTTCGACTGGAGTACCGAAGGTGCTGGGTTCGAATCCTGGCAAAGGCTAGGTGTCCCTGAGTCTACCCAGCTCTGGCGGGTACCTAACAGTCGAGGTGCAGTGAAGGCGGTCGGGCATTGCGCTAATATGCTAATATGGTAACACATCCGCTAATATGCCGTGGCCACTAAAACGGCCCCATGATCAATTTGGTCCTACGGGTACTTTACTAAGTTTTTTTCAAAGTAATTAGTATTGGTATAGCAATAAAATATTTTTAATTTGGCTTTATACGAGAAAACACTATTAAAAACGTTTATACTTGACAACTCCAATGCATCTATAATAAAAACATTTTGCATGTTTATTTTCGCACACATTATTTGTTGATTCATTTAGGTGTCCAAAGATATGATATAGAGAAAGAAACGCTTATACCTAAACTATTATTCAAAATAAAATACTCAATCAAACAAATTAAAACTCAAATACATTTCAATCATTCGGCTCTGTGTTCGTCGTGTGGCAGCATCTGTGAAGCGTCCCGTGATCACGTGATCTGCTGGTATGTGTAGTGAGATGGAATGCTCAATGGCTATTCCATCAATCATTCTGCTTAAGGGGGAGGGAGGGGGGGGGCAGTGCGTACATTTTGCCTGAACCTGAAAGTTTTTTTTTTGGATTGAAGCCAGTGTAAATATAAAAAAAATCGATGCCGAGATAAGAGATGCAAGATTAAAAGATTATAGAACAAAAGGGAAAGGAAATTATAGAACAATAAGAATAATAAGAATAATAGAAAGTTTAATAACATCAACAACAAACAGTCTTTGTTTGAAACGTGGGCTTAAACTTCGTTTATATCTATAAAAGCGGTAAACAAATTGCATCTCTTTATTAGGCCGACTTATTAAAATGTAAGTGTTCGACTAAAATTAAAAAAAAAAGCAGTTAAAATTAGATTAATTTTGAAAAGTCGGAAAGATAATGAGCTAACAATAAAAAAAAAAAAAAGGTTTGAAGTTGTTTTTTGTATTTTTTCAAAGAACTTTCAAATAGAAAAACGAAAAAAAAAAGGATGACAAATTTAACAGACAAAAAACGGACAGGCAAAAAGGGACAGACAACAAACATATAAACAAAAACAGACAGACAAAAACGGACAGGCAAAAACGAATCGACAAAAATGAACAGGCAAAAACGGACAGATAGACGAAAATGAGGAATAGACATAAAACGGACAGAGAAAAAAGGGACAGACATTTAACGTACAAACATAAAACGGACAAATAAAACACATACAAACTGACAGGTAAAAACAAACAGACAAAAACACTATCACATATGCTCACATCATGCAGGAGCAGTGGCTATGCTTCAAAGAGAGAAAATGTTTATCTTTCTCCTGCGACTTTCTACGTCACTAGGCACTCACACACACACACCCAAATGGACAAACACAAGCATTTATTATACTCTCTCTTACTCTCTTGGTCTCTCTCTCTCTCTCTCTCTCTCTCTCTCTCTCTTATGTCTCTCTCTATTTTACTTTTCTCTCCCAATTTCTCTTTCCTTTGTCTTAGTATATATTTCTCTTTTTCAACTTTCTCTTCCCCAGGCTCTCACTCCCTCTCTCCTACTATCTCTTTCTCTCCCTCTCTTTATAGCTCTTTTCACTTTCCATCCCTTCTTCGTCATCTCTCCCTCTCTCTCTTTCCTCTCTCCTATCCAACTCCGTCTCTTTCCTTCTCCTCCTTTCTGTCTATCTCTCTCTCTTTCAAAAAGTCTATATTCTCCCCATCTTACTCTCTATCTCTCTCTCCCTTTACTTTATTTCTCTTTTTCAATCCCCACCCATCTGACTATATCTCTCTCTTCTCATCACTCCTCCTTCTCCCTCTCTGTCTCCCCCACTCCTCTTTCTCTCTCTGTCTCTCTTTCCATCTTTCTCTTTCTACCTCCCCCACTCCTCTTTCTCTCTCTGTCTCTCTTTACATCTTTCTCTTTCTACCTCCCCCACTCCCCTCTCTCTCTCTCTCTCTCTCTCTCTCTTTCTCTCTCACACATACACAAAAACAGATCTGCTTCGCTTGTTGAGCAATGTCTAAACTAAAACATAATTAAACCATTACTCACGCCTCATTAATCACGTTCCAGAATCTCTAGATGTAAACACGGACACGGTCCATGGATTGTGGAACATGCTTGATCAATGCCAGAACTGGTTTCATCTATTGACATCAAAGTTTGTTGTTGTTTGTTGTTGTTTTTTTTTTGTTTTATAAGAGGCTAAACTGGAAATATTGTTCTTTTCAAGCCCTATTCACACTAGAGTTGGCATGTTGGATTCCTGGAAATCAGGTTTTTTGGAGTTGAGGCTCAGGTTACAGCAAAACACTACACATGTTGGTGCCAAAGTACATTGTGTTATCCTGTACAGCTTTTATTGCTCTGTACTATTAAGTGCACACTGTACCGTAATAGTACCGACTAGAGCAGTAGCCTACTATGCCCAGCCGCCTTTACCTTACCCCAACTAAAGTCAGGTACCCATCAGAGCAGAGTAAACTCAGGGACAACCTTCACCAGGATTCGAACCCAGGACCTTCGGTACACCAGCCGAACGCGCTGCCACTCGGCCTCCTTGCCCCAAATTGATATATATCATTTGATATTTATTTGTCAATAATTAAAATGTTTTTGTGTTGTTTTTCTTTTTACCGATTTAACAATAACAAAAATTGAATCGTTAAATAAAGGAAGGCCAAAGGTAGGTAGGTCATTTTTGTATTTTTTTTAAATATATTATAATATAATGTAATCTATACAATTGAACTCTACAATAAACACACGCTAGAATAGTTTCATCTGATTTATTGAAAACGAAAACGGTCAACAATATAATTGTTTAAATTAAACAACAAAGTCTACTTCTAACTATAGTCCTTTTTTACACCGGAAGACTTAAGTGCAAATCGAAGACCGCGCATGCGCAAACTAATCATTCAGTAATATAAATAGCGCAAGCGTTCCATTTTATTATAGTCTTTGCTTATGAGCTTACATAATTTTCCATTAATAAAATTAAATCATAGCGATTAAATAAACCGGAAGTATACAATGCATACAGGAATCGGGAATTCCGAAAAGAAGTCACTCGAGTCATCAAATAGCAGAAATATTAAAGCAAGCGGTCCATCTTATTATAGTCTTTGTTATAACATAGTCTTCAAGTGCGCTTGACATTAAACCTATTTAAATAAAATAAAAAAGAAGGTTTCTAATCTTGTTTTAAAAATGTAAATATTGTTTTACTGTGTTTGGGAATTCGTTCAACCACAGAGGTGTTACGACGCTATAGGAGCGGGCTGCAAATGTGTTTCTTTTTACTGTTGGTACGGTGACTTGTTGATGAATTTTATTAGAACCGCAGACCCGTTTTCTCTAATGTGTATAGATCAACCTTAGATCTAATGTACATTGGAGTTTTGTCATTTAATGCTTTTATAAACCATTGTGAAAACTTTGAATTTATCCTCACTGTTATAGGTAGCCTATTTTTAAAGTGAATTGTTTTTTTGTATTGTTATTGTTTTTCTTATGGATTTTATTTGCTACGCTGATATTTGATTTTATTTGCTATGCTGATATTTGATTTTATTTGCTATGCTGATATTTGATTTTATTTGCTATGCTGATATTTGATTTTATTTGCTACGCTGATATTTGATTTTTATTTGCTATGCTGATATTTGATTTTATTTGCTACGCTGATATTTGATTTTATTTGTTACGCTGATATTTGATTTTATTTGCTATGCTGATATTTGATTTTATTTGCTATGCTGATATTTGATTTTATTTGCTATGCTGATATTTGATTTTATTTGCTATGTTGATATTTGATTTTATTTGCTATGCTGACATTTGATTTTATTTGCTATGATGATATTTGATTTTATTTGCTATGCTGATATTTGATTTTATTTGCTATGCTGACATTTGATTTTATTTGCTATGATGATATTTGATTTTATTTGCTATGCTGATATTTGATTTGATTTGCTATGATGATATTTGATTTTATTTGCTATGCTGATATTTGATTTTATTTGCTATGCTGACATTTGATTTTATTTGCTATGATGATATTTGATTTGATTTGCTATGATGATATTTGATTTTATTTGCTATGATGATATTTGATTTGACGCTAAGAAAGCGACACGGACAAGAAAGAAAATACAAAGACTAAACAGAGAAATGAAAGGAACACAAAGACAGAAAGATAACTGGGAGGAAAGAGGCACAAAGTTAGGAGGAGAGGAATAGAGAGAAAGGTTGGGGAGAGAGGATATTACAATCATATCATGTACATTAATTATTCTATCGCAGACACATTTAGATGTCTGAGGCCATCGCGCCGTGTTCGTGGGTTATAGAGCTATAGATCTTCTTGTTCTCTCCCCCTCCCGGAAATATTGCAGTCGCTATGGATTCATTCATAACGAGCTATCGATTATCTAGAAGCCAACACCTGCATACTGGGACAACTGTGATACCTTTTTTTTTCTCCCTTTTACGTTTCTCTCTATCGCCTCTACCATTGTTAACTGTGTAAATATTGTGGAGGCTTAACTTTAAAGGGCCACTCGTAGTTGGCAGATCTCAATTTAAACGTCTGCGTGTATAATCGAGAATATGCCTACAATTTTTAGATAAATGGGTTACAGTAGGCCTACAAAGGAAAGGATAACTGCGATATGTAATAAATACCATAGATTTTAATGATCTTTTTTTACTAACTTTAATGCTCGTAAAATTTTAAAATTGTTTTTTTTTCTTGTTATTGCATTAGTTAAGGGAGTGTAACGGAGATTATGCGGGGGTTTGTTTGTGCATAATATATAAATATATAGGCCAGTGTTGCTATTTATAACAACAAACCAAAGAAAAACATTTTCGGCAACTTGAGTATTTTATATATTTTTTTAAATATTCCTAAAACTAAAACAAAAAACTTTCTCACACATTTTCGGTTTCGTTTTTAGTTAGAATATAAAGCCTTAATAAAGCCACGCCGAATGTTTTATTTTACGTTTCACTTTTTGGATTTCAACAGTTCATGGAAATATTATGCAAAATTACTAACAACATTAAAAAAATTTGCCAGCTTTAATAATGATAGATAATAACATCTTTTGGCTGGCTTCTGTAATTTAATTTTGTTATAGAATTAGATTGATATTCTGCGCAATAATAATAAGCTTAAACAAAATCAATAAACGCAGATAATTCTAAATGTAGCTGACAGATGTCTCCACCCCCCCCCCACACACACACCTACTTCCTCCGTCTGGGTTGAGGAAAAGAGACAGGTCGCAAAATACACGGAGACGTATTTATTGAAGTGGGTATAAAGAGCCAGGGAAAGATAAGCAACCATTCAACCGGTTTACCCAATATAGTCAAGGTGGAGTTTTGTTGATGCAGTAAGCTCAACTGGGAACAAACAAAGAAGGCTAAGTAAAGTAAGCAATTGAAATATTAGTAAAGTTTTGTTTTTAATTTTAAAAAAAAAAGAAGATGAGAGAAATATCTGACCATGTTTTTTTTTATATATTTCATACTAATAATATAAATCAGGGGTCGGCAACCTTTTGATAATAGTGTGATAAAGTAGGATTTCTAATTCACTCAGAACGCCAACAGCCTAAAAGTTACCACGCATGAGCGTATTTAGAAATAAATAACTAGATGTTTACAATGCCGTGACAGAAAGAAAGGCAGCTGGGTATTCAACTGACCACACAATTCCCAATTACTGTTAGTAAAAACAGTTCAAGTAATGATGTTAGATGAGATAAATATTACCTTACAGCAGAGTGGGGAAGTTTGCTGGCCACGCAATAACTCTCGTATGCTTATCCCCACACAAAAAAAAAACATAAAAAAAAACACACATAATATTTGCTTCGCTTTTTCTCCATTGGTTAGCATTAGAATCTCTATTTGTAAAGGAATTATGATTCTTTATGCACTTGTCAGTTGATATTTGAATTACTCTTACAAAAACTTGTTCTGACCTGAAAAAAAAACTTCAATTGGACCATTGTATTGATTTGGATTGAAATAACTCTGTGTTAGTTTCCATGATGTCTGGTTTGAAGGTCTTGCAATCAAGTTAGCATACATAATACAGTCTAGTAACCAATTCACTCGGCTTGTATCGATTTATTCCATAACGGCACGTCTAGACACCCCCCCCCCCTCCTTTTTCCTCCCGTTCACAATTGAGTATCACAACCTGTCTAAATGTCAGACTCGACAGAACGTTTCATAATATCGTTACACCTGTCAGCGGAAATTCGGGGGGGGGGGGGGGGAACGGAGCAGGGGGTTAAATTATTGAGCTGTGTTAAAAGTACTCAACCGCGTCACTTTGTTTGAATTTTTATTTCATCCCGCTTCAGCTTCAGTCGATCAGAAATGGCGATTAGTCCACATTTAGGCGAGTGGTTCAAGGCGACAAGAAAAGTGGAATCTGGCAGTGGGACACATGGTATTAATAACTTAGAATATAAGTGGCATTAGGACAAGTGGTTTGAGTGGATAAGAAAGTAAGAAAGGTTGAAAGCGACATACAAGTGGTTTGAGTTGATAAGAAAGGCCAAATGTGACATTGGGACAAATGGTTTGAGTGGACATGTTTTAGATGTTCCGTGAAGCCGGCTGGCCTAGCGGTTAGCTCACCAGACTGTCAACCAAAAAACCACTTGACACGTCGCGGGTTCGAGCCCCGCCACCGGCAGATCCCTGTCGCCCTACAGGAGTTTTGGGACTAGATGACGTTAATATTGAGTTGTTATCACATGCGCTTAACCGGCAGCAGTGAAACCTCTCACAGATTAATAGTCTTCTAGAGCGCACTGAGCATGCTAAAATAGCATGGATAGAAGCGCTATATAAATTACCATTACCATTACCATTACATGTACAAGAAAAAGCCTCAAACAGGAAACGACTGGCCACACCTTACAAGATACGAGAAAACCATTATACTCAACAGACTATTAGACCAGCAGCACTGAATCGGCCATAAGTCACACCCCTGTGGTGCCCCTGTGGAACTGGACTCCAGAATGCAGAAGCTTTGGGGCCGGTTCATCAGAGAAACAGGACTGCCAGTCTGACACAGCAAAGGAAAGCGAAATGGAACGCAGACGAAGCAGAAGAAGATAATATTTTTTTTTTGCATTTGCACAAGTGGTTTGAGTGGATAAGACTTATATAATGTGTTATGTGGCATTGGGAATGGTGGTTAGAGTGGATATATTAACCCTTCCCGTACCGACCTACTTCTATCTATGCTGCCTTCAGTTCCGCTATATACGCGCCCGGGACTGTAAGGGTTAAGTTGAATGTGACATTCGGACAAGTGCTTTGAGTCGAAATTAAAGTGTGTGTTTTCTTTTTTTTGGGCTTTTAAAACGTGCTTCGACTTAATTAAAACCTTGATTACTTATCAGTCAGGTTTGTGTCCATTAAATATAGGTTATTTAATTTGGATTGGTGACTAAGACAGTTACTTCTTCAATTTGAGCGGTAATTTATAACATCATCTTTTAACATTGTCTTAATATCCATGTGTAAATTGATGTACAACAAACGAACACAGCATTGAAATAAGGAAACCTGGAGATACTGACATATACAATACATTAGCGCCTATTTAATTGTATAGTTACTTTTTGTATGACTCAGATTTGACTCTTCTTCAACATTCGAGCAACTGCAGATCTCTTCTCTTGTGACCCACAGTTTCTTTAAGGACGTCTGTTTCATTTAGACATTATTTCTGTCTCTATTTCATTGTTGTTTTGTCGCTTTTAAGACATATCGGAAACAGTGTTTCACTTTTTACTGTCTAGATTGAAAAATTTTGTCATCCTCTTTGTTCTAAATGGACGCCATAATATGTTATTCAAATTTATTTTTTTTGCATCTGTGCCATTTTAAGTTTTAGATGTTCCGAAAGCTATCTTATAGGATAGATGTCTCTTTCAACCACTGATCTATAAAAAGAATGGATAGCGCCTTTATATTAAATTTGTTTGCGCAAATGGAAACCAGAATTGATTAAACAATTCACACTATTCACTAATCTATATAAGAGAGTTACTGTAATAAACCACCTACTATAATTAGAACAAATATCTACGATAAAAAGGAAGTCTAAGTCACTTGAAATGTATTTACAGGCCAGTGTTTAGAAAAAAAAATTGTATAGATAAAAGAAAGTCACGTGAAAGCCTATTTATTTTGGCTTCAAGATTGTTACTTCCGTGCCTAGATAAATCTATTCTTTTTATAGATCAGTGCTTTCAACCCATGAATTTTTAATTGTATTATATCAATACTTGTAGAGTAGAAGCTTTGTGGGCTATATTGTTTACTGTATAAACATGTTTATCAGACTTCAGAACCAGCTCTCAGGAAAAAGCTTTATTGAAATGAAAACATTACATTTAAAAGTACAGATATTCGAATGTTAGATTCCAGCCAATTCAATTTTCGGACACATTGAAACATCTTTTCTAACCACTAAAGGAATCTTATGATGCTTATCAAAAGAACCAATGCCCCCACAAGAAAGTATTATCGATCCAGAAGAAAATAGATGTATATATAAAAACATGGCTGTACTGTTTTGATCATTGATTCATGATTTTTTCATTTAGCCTACACTGAAAGTCTGAGGCCTAAAAACACAATAGCACAAGTTTATGTGTTTTCCATACATCGCATTGTCATTTTGTCTTTGGAAAACTAAATTGACGCTAAAAATTATCTATCTAGGCTATTTTTTTTAAATGGATAAAGACTTGTTATTTCAATTTCGATGTAACATGGCATTATATTTATATAGATATATATAAGAAAGCCATTGCAGGAAAAGAAATGGAGGCAAGTCACAAACAATAAGAAGTTATCTGTCTTGCTTTTGGTCAACAAATGGCATTAAAATTGGCTTACTTCCGGGCTACTTTTCATTTTCTGAAAGTGCCATCCTAGCTAACGCCCCCCTGCACCTGATCCTCTCATTGCCCCTCCCCCCCTATCCCCCCGTCCCAACCAGCCCAGGCCAGTTCTCCCCATTGTATTATTTTCTTTCTCCTTGTCCCTTGCTGGGAACGTTTGTTGCTTTTGGTAATGAGCAGTAGTTATTGCGGTTGGGGGTGGGGATGCAAGGAGAGACGATGAGTATCGCTATAGGAATTTATTTTGGTAGGACTATTAGGTAGATGGTGAGAGATGTCAAGGATGCGACTCAAAACGAGGCAAATAAGAATATAAGCTAATAGTGTTTTCTTTTCAATCCCTTGAGTGTACAATGATGTTTAACTGACACAAGGTTAGTTCAGTGCTGATAACAAAAGTTGGCAAAACTATTTTATTTATGTCCTACAATTATTGTTATTGTTGTTTTTTTTAAAGGACAAAAATGTAGCTTTCACGATTGCAAATTACATTATAAGTAACTTTGAGAAAAAAAGCTATACAAAGATCGTACATATATAGGGCCTATTATGATAACATAACTTTTAATTAAACATACACTATTAACTCAGAATGATCATATTTTACTTAGGCTTTAAAATTATGTTACGATTTTTTTTCCTTCCTTGTTCAGGCTAACAATTGCAGGACCAGATGCCACGAAAGAAGAAAGTAATTTTATATGCGTTTGATTCTTTGTAGACCTATACGAAGTAAGACTTATTGTAAATATTATTGTTTACTGTTTTTAATAAATTACTATGTTATAATTTCTTAGACCAGAAATGTTTTATGTATTTTTTTTACCCTTAGTCCTATTCCCTGGAATGTTTTCTTTTTCCCGTAGCTTAGAAATTTAGTGTTGGTGAATGGACTAGCTCGCTGAATGGGAATAAATGGGAGGGTGGACAGACGTATAAACGAACAGACAGAGCTTACTGAATAAATGTGGGCTTAACAGACCAATACATAATTATAATAGCCTACAAAAATTAAAAGCCATACAAATATTCCATTATATTTTTCTCAATGCCGATTAATAAACAACAAATTTCCACTGACATTGATTTTAAAATAAATGATCAGTGCATGGGCTAAATGTATTTTTTTTTTTAATCGTTTCTGTGTGTGTAGCTTATATAAATAGTGTGCCTTAGAGAACGTATGTCAGCACTTTGCCCCAAAACTAACAACTTACGACTCTCCAAATATCCTAACATCGTCAATAACAATATTTAGATAGCTCCTTCCAACTCGTTCCACCACCTCCCGCCTTCCTCACTCATACTCAGCATATTGGTCAGGTAAGATATGAAATGGATCCATTACACCCTGAGGTATTCTCGACTTTACAGTAAACAAAGTCGAAGCCCTCCCCCCCCCCCCCCGGGGCTAGGCCCTGACTAAGCGAAGTAAATAAAATTATTTATATACCCACAACGTGGCCTCGTTTTGGTCTCAACGACGGCCTGGAAGCAGACGCGGAGGGGAATGCTGCTCCGGAATCTAGGAGAGCTGTTTTGAATTCCAGGTCAGGCTGGAAATGTCCCATTTACAAGAATTACTGAGTCATTCCCAGGCGTCAGCGAGAGAACTCTGGGAAACTAGACGCTGATTTACAGTCTAAGAAGCTTTTCTTAGATTTACCAACATTTTACGGTGACAATGGAATGTTCCTTTTACTTTAAATTTAGCAGTGTTTGTTTTTATCTGAGTTGGCAGGGCAATAATGCAATAATGTTTCTAAATACGTCGAGCTATAGATTGTTGTAGTGTTAAGCGCATAGTTATGGGTATTAAAATTGTATTGTTATACGTAGTTGTATTGTTAAGGACATAGTTAGATAATCCCCCCCCCCCCCGTTTCTCCTTGACGACCATTGGCGTGTGAGCCTTCTCTACACTTGACCCGAAAGTCTGGAGTTCGTTCCCTATTTAACTCTGACAGACATGTTGCATCATTACCTTTTGAAAAGAACTTAAACACACGTTCTTGTTTTTTATATGTTCCTTCCGTAAACCTTTTTTAAGGCTCTACTGTTTTACTTTTACATTAAATTGATAGGCCTAAATACACTTTTTTTTCTCTGTCTTAAGTGGGTTTTTTTTCCGCAAATTTTGTTATTTTCAATCAGCACCATATCTTTTGATGTAGACCTATCTAGCATAGAGAATTGTAACCCCTGTTCGTGCATAAAAAATGTGCACTATGTTTACGTTGCTTGGTATTAAATGCTCCCTAGGCTTACATTATGTATGTGGGCAGCGCTGTGTAAATAAACTTATTATTATTATTTGCAACTGACATCATGTTCATTAAAATTAATCACTGTAATCTAATGAACTGTAAAATATTTTATTTTTGTTTTATGTTAAAAACTTTAATGACTGCAGATAACTGTAATTAATGTGTAATTAATTAGTAATTAATGTGATTAATACAAGAGTTTTGTCTAGTGGTTTGATGCTTAGTTCCCTGTCCATGACATAAAAATGTTTATTGAAAGGTTAGTTTTTTGTCTAGGCACCTGTCAAATTATGCGTAAAAAAAAATATTTTTAGCGTAAACTTATTTTAGAGTTTTACATATTGAATCAGTTTAATCATTATTATAATAATAAACTACTTTTGTTACACAAGATTTGAGCTTCAAAAGCTTAATTAATACTACACATTCAAAGATGCGTGTCTAGTTCATTTCAGAACATAATTTAGCTTCCTTTTTCAGGTTTGTCATCGCACACGGTTGAAAGTTGGCAGTTTTCTTCGTGACTATGATTTTTTTAATACCATGCATGATTTTGCAGATTCGTTGAGAATTTTTTTTTTTAATTGTCATGTGTCGATATGTAATTTGTTTATGCTCTTTTAGTAGAAAATTCATATTTTTTAAAATAATAAAGTTAGCAAAATCATGCATGGAAAGATAGATGATATAAATTCAAAGCAATAACCGAAAACATAATTGAATTATCTTCTTTATAAAGAACAAGTTATAAGAACTTTTATAAAAATGTTTGTCGGCCATTTGTATGGTTGCTATGGCAAAAAAAATATATCAACAATTTTTTGTTCAACTGAAGTATACATAAAACACACAGCTGAATCTGATTGTGTAATTTAAAATTGTCAGGTAAGCTAAAGAAATAAAAATAATTTTGACAGGTGTCCAACCATAAAAGTAATTAACACGCATTATTTTGTTTATTGTATATTCGTGTTGTTTTTCGTGTTTCTCGTGTTATTGTATATTCCTTTTTTAAAGGAATTATCCAATTTTGACATTTACGGAAAATGTTTTACAAGACGTCGTTGCTGTTTGTTTTTTTAAATCTAATTTTTTAAATATAACTTTCAAGGTCGAAAATATATTCTTCTTCTTCATTATCTAACCTCCCCCCCCACACACACACACAGACGCACACACACACACATTCACAGCTTTTCCCCTAAAAGAAAGAAAATCAATTCCTAGGCGTGATATTATGGACAGCAAAGATTATTGGGTTTGCGTTATTGTAAATAAAAATAGGTTTTATGGATTAACATATTATGTAAATATGGCATGATAAATAAATTTGATTGCTAAACTTGAAGCAAATTAAGCTTCTTGTTTAATACTAGTTCTCGCAAGGCGAAATATGGTGAAAAAAGTTGATTAATGAAAAGTGTAAAAATTTTGTTGCATCTTTTTTTAGAAGATTACGAAAAACTGTGACATTTGGTAGAAATAAAAAAAAAAAACAGCGGCATTTTAAGATTGTTTCATAAAACTGGCACATTTTTAGATTGTTATATACGACGGATATTTTTTGAATGTTAAAACTGGGACAATTTTAGAATGGTACATACAACTGTGGAATTCAAATTTATGATTACGTAAGACTGTGTTATTTTAAAAAACTGTTGTTTGACTAGTCTGCTGCATGAGACTGTGGTTTTATTACATCTTGCATTGCATGCACACACACACAAAAAAAGAAGGGGGGGGGCGCAAAAACGTTTGAACTCCGATCGGAAAACTCTATCAGATTTATTTACTATTAAATGCTACGCCAATGAAATAAATAGTATCGAATGCGATTATATAATAACAAGCCATGTTTACAGTGGAACTAAGGGGCGATTATTTTACTTTCTAATACTCAAACGGACTAAAATTAACAATAAATAGAAAAATTATGGAACATTTCCCGCCAACCCTAAAACCAATTCCTTTCTAAACAAAAAGTGAAAACATATTATGAGTTTTATTTTTATGCCTTACAAATCAAAGGGGAAAAGTATTTTCTTTTAGTACTGTTATTTATATTTTAGTACTGATATTTATATTTTAGTACTGATATTTATATTTTAGTACTGATATTTACATTTAAGGAACTGATATATATATTTTAGTACTGTTATTTATATTTTAGTACTGATATTTACATTTAAGGAACTGATATTTATATTTTAGTACTGATATTTATATTTTAGTACTGATATTTATATTTTAGTACTGATATTTAGATTTAAGGAACTGATATTTATATTTTAGTACTGATATTTATATTTTAGTACTGATATTTATATTTAAAGAACTGATATTTATATTTTAGTACTGATATTTATATTTTAGTACTGATATTTATATTTTAGTACTGATATTTATATTTTAGTACTGATATTTATATTTTAGTACTGATATTTATATTTTAGTACTGATATTTACATTTAAGGAACTGATATTTATATTTTAGTACTGATATTTATATTTTAGTACTGATATTTATATTTAAAGAACTGATATTTATATTTTAGTACTGATATTTATATTTTAGTACTGATATTTATATTTTAGTACTGATATTTATGCACTATTTACTTTTACTATAAATACATGCAATCTTTATTTTAGAAGAAAAAAAGATGCACTTCATTATTTATAAGAACTTATTCGGTACTGGGGGAAACACAATTAATTAAGCATAATAAAAGCGTAATAGAATATGCAGAGTAAAAGTAATGATCTAAGTGGTTGCCTTTAGATTTAAAACTAAAAAGATAAAGTCTAAACTATATACCAGGAATCGGCAACCAAAGGAACGTGTGCCAAACTTGACACGCAGAGCAAATTTTATATGGCACGCGATAGACCTCGAAGAGGTGTTTTCTTATTGATAAAACAACAACAACATTTTCCGGTTCTGAATGAGGAAGACAGATTGTTGAAGCCGATGTTTCTGGCACATTTCAGTGAGTTGAACTTGCATTTACAAGGACCACTGGAATGGGTTTGCATTGAAACTGGACTTTCTTGCCGTAAAATCAATTAATTTCAAAACATTTAACTACATGTAAATTCCTATGTTAAAGAATATATTAAAATAGATAGTTGGGCTTTTTCAGAAGTACATCGAAGCACGCAAAGCGGAGTTTTCAAATCAAAGACAATACTTTCAAATTGATGGACTCATTTTTTCATACCACATCAAGCCAAACTGGTTTGATCTTACTACAACCTTCTTAGATGTAGATCTTTTTTTTAAGTGGAGGAATATTGGCGATTTTTAAATAAATGCAGCAAGTCGAATTTGAAATATTTTAAAAATGGGAATCCAGATGTGACCATTTGCGGAAAAAAACTGGAAGGAGGCTGCTTAGATAAGATAAGATAAGATAAGATTGCTTTATTGATCCAAATGAATGGAAAATTGACTTGATTACATAAATTCCGTTTTTTCAGCATACCTAAAACAATATTAAAGAACCATTTGTACTCAAACACAATAGACATTCACGCACACTATCATACCATTTATCATACAAGAAAAAAAAAAGTAGGCCTATTATTTAGGAGTCAGCTATTGAGCCATCGTATTTCCTGGCTGAAAGGTGATTCTTTTGAAAGAGTCTTACTGACAGTGGAACAAAAGAGTTCTTAAATCTCTCTGTTCTTGCCCTTATAGAAAGAAGCCGACCACTTCGACTAGATATTATGTAGCTATCATGAAGCGGGTGTGCATGATCTTGGAGGATTTTATCAATCATAGACAGGCACCTTGAACTGAAAATATCCGCAAGAGATGGTAATTCTGTCTGTGTAGTACGAGAGGCTTTGTTTATTAGGCGGTCTATCCGATGTTTGTTCAATGTGGTGGTATTACCATACCAGCAGGTGATTGCAAAGGTTATGATGCTACCAACAGTCGCCGAGTAAAATAGATTCATAATGGTTTTCTCTATGTGAAATATTTTTAGTTTATTAAGACAGAAAAGTCGTTGGTGCATTTTCTTACAAAGGATTTGGCAGTGGTCAGACCAAGTCAGTTTGTCAGTAATTGTGACGCCAAGATATTTATATTGCGAGACTTGATCTATTATTTGGTTGTTTATGTGCAAATCAGTCAGCTTGCGTTTTTCTTTCCGGAAGTCTACAATCATTTCTTTCGTTTTTGTGATGTTCAATATCAGGTAGTTCTCTTCGCACCATTTGTAGAAATCTGAGGTCGTACTGTGATAGAGACTGTCGTCACTGGAAACAAGGCCGACAATGGCTGTATCATCGGCGTATTTGATTACAGATACTGTATCGATTGCTGAACTTTGAATGTCATTGGTGTAAATTGTGTATAGAACGGGAGAGAGGACACACCCTTGAGGCGCTCCAGTGCTTATTTCTCTTATTTGTGAGGTACATCCCTCTACTCTGACAAATTGAGGGCGGTTTATCAGAAATTGCATGATCCAGGCTTGGGTGCGTTGACTGACATTTAAAGCAGATAGTTTCTGTATCATAAGGTGTGGTTGGATGGTATTGAATGCAGATGAAAAGTCAACGAAGAGTATTCGAGCGTAATTCTTCGGCGTATCCAGATGGTGGTACAGTCTATCTAACATTAATACTATAGCATCCTCTGCGCTTCTGCCTTTTTTGTAAGCAAATTGGTAGGGATCAAGGCTTTTGTGCACCTTATTTAGTATACGTCTGAGAATAATTTTCTCAAAACATTTCATGATAATAGATGTTAAAGCGACAGGACGTAGGTCATTTTTGCAAAGGACTTTTTCTTTCTTTGGTACGGGCACAATCTCTGAGGTTTTCCAGATAATAGGAATAGTATGGTTTTCCCAAGATTGATTAAAAATGTAGCAAAAAATAAAGGACAGCTGTTCCGCACAAAGCTTTACTAGTCGCCCACTTATTCTGTCTGGTCCTGACGCTTTGGATATGTTTACTTGTTTAAACAGTGACGTCACAACATCTACACTGAAACCTTCCTGACTTTCATCTAGAATTAAATTTAAATTGTTAAAAGATGACATTATGTCTTGGTGAATAGATCTAAAATCGTGACAGTCAAAACGGCAGTAAAAATTATTTAGTTGGTTGATAAAAGTATTAATATCTTCATTCACACTCAGAGTGTTACGCTTGGGTACATAGCCCGTGATTTTCTTTAGGCCATCCCAACATGCTTTTGAATTGTTCATACGAAAGAAACCTTCAATTTTTTGTTTATATTGTTTTTTGCCTTCATGTATTTTCTTTTTAAGTTCTTTTTTTGCGGAAATAAATTCTGATGTAGGCCTACCATTCTTAAAAGCATTTTTCTTGTTCAATATTGCTTCTTTAATTTCTTTAGTCATCCAAGGTTTGTTGTTTTTAAATACCCTAATTTTCCTTCGAGGGATAATTTGGTCTTCACAAAAAATAATATAGGAGTTGACAGTATCTGTTAGTTGATCAATGTCGGGACAATTATTTATAAAGACATTCCAATCAGTCTGTTCTAGACAGCTTTGTAGTCTTCCCACCGCCTCCTCTGTCCATATCTGAATATATTTAGTTTCAGGTTTTGACAACTTTAAGACTGGTTTGTAACGAGGGGTAAGGTGTATCATTGTGTGATCCGATTCTCCAAGAGGAAATAAACTGTGAGAGACATAAGCACTTGTTATATTACCGTAACACATGTCAAGTGTTCTTTCAAGTCTTGTAGGACAGGACACATACTGGGAGTAGGTTGGTAATGACTGACTTAGTGATAGTTGATTAAAGTCCCCTAGGACAAGACGAACAGAGTCAGGGCTTGTTGATTCCTGTTCAGTTATGATGTCCAGTAACTGGATGATAGCGATGTCTGTGTTGGCTGTGGGTGGGATGTAAACAAGTGTCACGTATATTTGTGCGAATTCTCTCGGTAGATAGTATGGCCTGAGGTTGACGCACAATACCTCTATGTCTGGTGTGCATATTCTTGTTTTAATTGTAATGCTGTTGATACTGCAATATTGTTTGTTTATATATATTGCCAGTCCTCCACCTTTACTTTTGCCACTATTGATGGTTCTGTCTGACCGAAGCAGATAAAATGCTTCTAGGTTCACAGAGGCATCTGGGACAGTTTCGTGGAGCCAGGTTTCTGTTAAGCATATTAAAGAGCTTTCACGGAACTGAAACAGATGTTTGCAACAGCAATCCAGCTCATCTATTTTATTATTTAACGACCTTACATTGCCAAACACAATAGGTGGAAGATAACCCCTCTGTCCTCTCTTCCTGCTTTTAACACGTATTCCTCCCCTTCTGCCACGTTTCTTTAGTTTTGTTCGTGTTGAGACGTGTGTGCTTGTTGTACTTGTTATCATTTATTTTCAAGATGGCGATTAGTTCATTCAATAGTGCGGACACTACTGGATTAAAATAGTTATGTAGGCGATTCTTCACATATAAACGTAGAGAAACATTAGTTTCAGGTATACATACCACTAAGATACTTCGAGAATATATAATAAATAAATTCTGGTTTGAAAATGAAGTAAAAACGCTGAAAATAACGGCACATAGTAATCAGGTCGCCTGCAGTGCAGCGCCCCGGAAGTATAGTCATCTACTATTCTCAACTGCTTGGCATTCGTTTTTTTTTACTTTCAGCACACAAAGAGGTCACCTACACCTTACACTTGACCGCTCATACTTGATAAAGACTAATTACATTTAATCGAGCATTCATGCTCATCTTCTTTAATTAAACATAAATATAATTAATTGTAAAACAAATTTATTTGTATTATTAATTTAGAAATATAATAGACTAATTTTAAAGCACTATATTATGTAATTTCTGAAATTATTAATGTTTTAAATATAAACTCCATCAATTAAAAAACAAAGTAATGCAGGAAATGTTTATTTACAACTGTTTAACAAAAACTATTTTAATTCTATAATAATTAAACCTTGTATTTAATATCAGAATGTTGAATTTATATAAAGAGATAATAATGAGACATTAATATTTGTTATATTACAAAACATAACTTGTTTGGCAACACAATAGAATCAAATGTGGACACGTTTTTATTCTTAAAGGGAGATAATAAAACCGTTTCATTTGAGCTAATATTTCTATTACGTTTTTCTATTATTATTTTTTTTTGTGTAAATAAATGGGTTACTTATTATAACCTTAAAATGATCAAACTGTAAAAAGGATTTGAAAATTGTATAAATATTATATCACTAAGGAATTTATATGTATATTTTTCAAACATTATATTAACTACCTAGTTTAATACGAATCTAACCGCTTTAACTTCATTAGTTTATTAATCGGGTATCCTCAACCTTTTTGACTGAGGGAGTCATGGACACCACATATTTTGAAAAGTAATTCAGTGAGAGCCATACATCATGTTGAAAACTAAAAATTCAAGTAAATTTGTGCGAAATTCTCCAAAGCGCGCTTTAAATGACTGCAGGAGATTAGACGTAAAATCTGCCAGTTGCTGAAGATTAAGATGTTTAGCACTTGATGTGCATGTATCTTTGAACACTCCCAGTTTTTCAAAGTGTAGTAAACGACCTGTTTCAATGTTGGCGATGAAGAGTTCTAGCTTGTTTTCAAATGCAAATACTGCTTGTTGCAGGGATAAGATTGTATTTCCAAGGCCTCGCATTTTCACATTGAGCTGATTCAGATGTTCAGTCATGTCTACGAGATAATAGAACTTCATGAGCCAATCAGTGTCAGCTAGCTCGGGATGCTCGACATTCTTCATTTTAAGAAAAGTCCGGATTTTGCTTAGACAAGTCGCAAATCGGCTGAGCACCTTCCCCCTTGACAACCAACGCACGTTGCTGTGCAGAAGCAGACCAGGATACTTATTCCCAACCTCATCAAGCAATGTTTTAAACTGGCGATCATTTAATGCTCGGGCAACAATAAGAAGAACGACAAATCCTCTGTTTTTCCCCACCATGTACGGAGCACCATCAGTGCACACCGAAACAAGTTTATCCATCGGTAGATTTTTTTCTTTAGCGAACTCAGTGAAGGACTCGAATAAATCCTGCCCTCTTGTTGTGCCTTTCATACACAGAGTGACTTTCTTCATGCTGAACTGGGATAAATTACTGACGTCTGTTGACTCATCCAAAGCGAGAGAAAAAAACGGTACCGCATTTATGTCTCAATTTGATTTGACATCATGTACAATGAAACGTTTGTTTATAATCGAACATTTGTCTGCGAGCCAGATGCAGCCATCAATAGAGCCACATCTGGCTCGCGAGCCATGGGTTCCCGACCCCTGACATAGATGATCGTATCTAATGCATTTAAACTAAGATCAAAATAAATTTAATATTATAATTTTAACAAATGTTAGATTTGTTAGATAGTTATCTTGATTGTAATATTGTTTAGACAATCTTTACTATAAATGTGGAAGTGTAGTTATAAAATAAAATGGATGTCTATAAATAATCACCTTTGCATTTGGCCTTGGCCTTGCTAAGGAGTTAAATTAATTGTTATTAAAGTATAAAAGAGCCGTCTGAATTTTAGGCTGTTGGCACGCTGAATGATTTAGAAATCCTAGTTTGGCACACTGTTAGTAAAAGATTACCGGTGCCTGCTATAGGCCTATATTATAATATGACTAAGAAATGTAGGCAAACCTTCATTCGGAAGTGTCTCTGTTTTTAAAGGTTTCATCTTAAAGAAGTTAGTCGTGAAAGGTCTTAGTCTTAAATGCCACGATTGTAAAGCTCTAAGATCATTATGGTCTTTGTACAGTAAAGGCCTCCTGTAAAAAAAAAGTCCGCAGTCTAAAAAGTCTCAATGTTAAGGGCCTAAAATTTAAAGACCTTTGACTTAAATCAATCTGTCTCAATCATAACGATCATAGTCCAAGGCAACTCCGTGGTTACTTTCTAAGACCTTAATTTTAAAGATTTTATTTTTCAAGTTTCAATATTAAAGACCTCCTGTATTCAAAAGGTCTTTTTTAAGGCTCTTTTTTGATTGGTTGGAATAGGTCTACTCTGAAAAGCATCTTTTAAATTCATATTTCTGATGTGATGCCACTTTTCATTTTTGAGGCTAAAGACGAAATCAGGGCTATTAAAAACGATCGGTAGTATTAAAGACAAACCAGTTTGGTATTCACATTACAATTCTCTGAAATTGGTTTTGGCGTATTTATTGTATTACAGCCATCACCTGTTCTTCTAGATAAAGTTGTTGATTTTTTTTGTTTGTTAAACACATGTAAAGCCAGAGACTTGAAGAAAAAGGAGATAAAATGGAACTCCGTACACGATGGTAAATAAACATTAAAGTCCATCTTAATCAGCACTAATCTCTGCCGCTGTTGGCTATGCTGATGCTTTCAGAGCTATAAATCTTAATCTTAAGCCAAAGTCGTGGCGGGAAAATTGGAAGCCGTTTCTGTTTAAAGACTATTGGGGGAAAACTCGAGTGTGGGTGTTTGTATGTGTGTATGTATGGCAACGGGGAAAGTGAGACTAATAAAAGTTTTCTTCTATGGTGGATTATGTTTACTCGCATAAATGACAATGCAGACATAAATCTCACATGGGTTTAAAATGTAACTCGTTGGTGGAGTTTTCTTTAATGCGTGGAGCGTTTTGCCGCTGAGATTTTGTATGACAAGTGAAAACCAGCTTCTAGCTTTCAGCGTCCTCGGCATACAGGATGTAGTTAGTGCAAAGCCTGGCGGCGTTTACTTTAAAATAAATTTAAAAAAAACAACAACAAATATTTTGATAAAGCATAGTAAGATAGGATGGTTCAAAATGTTTCTTCTAAGAATGCAGATGGACACTGCCGAGAATCGATATCGAAATGTAGAGGTTAAGACTAAGAGTATAGATCCTAATAGGTGTAGTCGAGCCACTGATAGAAGGAACCTTTTTGATAAGAGAATAACATAAATAAATGCAAGGGCGAGGCCAGACATTTTTTCAGGGTGGGCTCAACTTCTGCGTGACAAACATTTATCAAATCTTTTCGCGAATTTAATACATATTATAAAAAAAAAAGTTGAAAAAAATGTGTTTCACAAATTTCTAGGGGGCTTTGTGGCTTCACCCCTGGATAAATGTGAACAGTCATATTATAAATACAACCTACCAGGAAGCTTATAATAACACGGAGAAGATCGAAGTTAAATTAATCATTATTTATTCAGGCTGATGATAAATTATATACACTGATAATTTAAAAATAAATAAACACAATAACATTGTCAAGAATCGACACTTAAAATGACAACTACGAAAGGGCAATGAGACTAAGACTCACAAGGCCGTAAAGATGTTGCAGGAAATATTGCAGTTGTTGGAAAGATAAAAGTACTAATGAAAACAGATCATGTAAAAAAAAATTAGAAAGAAGAAATGAAGAAATAGTGTGCTTGACCAGATACAGTATATTGCCTAGCAAACACAAAACACATTTACTATTTAAAAAATAACTTACTTATGCCTTTCGCCCCTCCTGGGACATAGGCCGCCAACAAGAGTCCTCCATTTATCCCGATCATTGGCCAATTTCTCTATCTGACCCCAGTTAAGCCCTAACTTTTTAATGTCAGTTTCCATAACGCCTCTCTAGGTGTTTCTCGGCCGACCTCTTTTCCTTTTGCCTTGGAGGTTCCAAGTGAGCGCATGCCGAGTTACACTGTATTCCGGTTTTCTCAGGGTGTGGCCAATCCATTTCCATATCTTTTTTGCGAAATTTCTACTTCCACAGGCCTCTGTATAGTTCGCTGCTAGAGTTCTTCATTTCTGATGGTGTCTGGCCAACTTATCCTAAGGATTCATCTGAGGCAGGTTTTAAAAAATGGTGGCGGTTATTCTCCAACTTATCAATATATAATTTTGGACGTGTTTGAACAATGAACACTTTAATGCTTCAACATGTTGAAGTTTTAATCTTGAAAATAGAATCTTAATCTAAAAGTAAAGAAAGAAAAAAACAAACATTCAAACTTTAATGGTTGGCTAATTGGGCAATGTCTAAACATTGCAGATCTCATGGAGAAAAAAAATCAATTTAATTAATTAAAACGTAATTTATGATTAGTTTCTTTTCCTCTGTTTTTATCTCCTGTTGTTTTGTTAGAAAAAAAATATTTAATTTATAGCAGAAATCTTATTTTCCTGTTTTTTTTCCAAAACATTTCTAGGATTTTATCAATATTTCATCTTAAATTAAACGTTTTAGCTTTCAAAGATGTAACAAAACAAAGCCTTCTTTGAAAGTATAGGATTTCTATATACTACCAGGCTTAGATAATTGCACTTAAAAATTAATGGCTTATCCGTAATATTTTTTTTCTTAAAGGTATCAAATTTGAAAGCGAAATACGAATAGATAGCTATGATTGCATGTTTTCTGCATTACATGAAACCCTTTGTTTAGAGAGGACTCAAGGATCATATATTATGTCTTCTTAAAACCTGCTCTTTAGTCCACCGGTTGTACTCTTAATGGGAGCGTAATGGTGGTATACACACTTCGACACTTTTGAGGCCCTGGGTACTGATGTGGGCTCAGTATTAGAATAGGCTAATTTTGTGGGAAGTTTGTTGATAGTCTTGTAGGCTTTGTGTCAGCAGTCTAGTAGGCGTTGTGTGAGAAGTCTTGTAGGCTTTGTGTCAGCAGTCTTGTAGGCGTTGTGTGAGAAGTCTTGTAGGCTTTGTGTCAGTAGTCTTGTAGGCGTTGTGTGAGAAGTCTTGTAGGCTTTGTGTAAGCAGTCTTGTAGGCTTTGTGTCAGCAGTCTTGTAGGCGTTGTGTGAGAAGTCTTGTAGGCTTTGTGTCAGCAGTCTTGTAGGCGTTTTGTGAGAAGTCTTGTAGACTTTGTGTCAGCAGTCTTGTAGGCGTTGTGTGAGAAGTCTTGTAGGCTTTGTGTCAGCAGTCTTGTAGGCGTTGTGTGAGAAGTCTTGTAGGCTTTGTGTAAGCAGTCATGTCGGCTTTGTGTAACCTAGCGTAAACTTGTCAACTTTACAATGGGCAGCCTACAACAGAGCATGGAGATTTTTATGAACGAAAGCAAGTTATAAAAACTAATGAGTAACGTTCCCAGTTAAATCTTAAAAATGTACATAAACAGTCCCAAGGTTGACCAGAATCGGTGGTCACGGTATATAAGGGGATTGTTTAGATAATACAATGCCTTAGTGGCCAAGATTTATTAAGAACCCATCTTAGTTGTGATAGACCCTGGGAAGAGCTTAGAACCGCAAGCAAAACAAAATCCAGTTTTCTAATATCGAGCCATTCGGAACTACAATACATGGCTTTAACGCTAGTCCACTTTATTCCAACATTTCGGGGAACTTATCGCAGATAGGCCTTAAAAATGAAATAAACAAGTATAAACAGTAGACGTAGACGAAAAACAATTTCTTTCTAGCCTGGATTAGTTTGTGTTGCTGTGAGCCTCGTTCTAGGGCAGCGTTGTTGACCTGTTTCGTAATGTATTATTCTTTATGTATAGGGCGGTTCAGCACAATCGTTATCCTGGAAGTGTTCAGAATAGAAAATTGTCAAACCGTATTTCTAATATTGAAAATTTACACATTGAACCGTGGAGTCTTGGTAATGTTCTGTTATCCGTTTATAGCCTTTTCACAACAAAGAAAAGCACCAAAAAATATTATTCTTCGAGTCTTTATCTTGATAATGTTTATTTTTTTGTTTTTTTCTTAGGGCAAGTGGGAATCTCCTTGTTATTATCTTTTTTTTAACGTTTTACAATAAATTGTTCATGCTGACAGATGACGACAGAATTCAAATAATGTATAATAGTCTAAACAGTTGGACTAATACACATCACTCAGTCGGCTATTTTCTTGACTAAATAGCAAATGTGATTATTGTGAGTTTTTCATTTGGCGGGTTTATTAATTTATCTGTTCTTTATATATTGCGCTTATTATATATAATATACATTGGCCTTTATACATTATTCATGAGCTATAAAATACGTTCCAGAATAAAAATGAAACCACAGGCTATAAATCATATGGAAATAAATATGTAAATTAAGGTGCTAAATATACCGGTAATTGAAAATGTCAAAGAAGAAACATTTGACAAGCTACTTAGAAATACAATTTCAGACTGATAAAAAAAATCGATTCCGCTTTTAAATATTTTGACCTTTGCAACAGCGAGTAAAATATTTAGCTGTGTTTAGTGTTTAGTCTGTCTTCTTATTGACAAGGAATTCTCATTTTAGCAAGCAATAGATATTGATTTTTTAAATGAATTTTTCTAGTCGTTTTCTTGGGCTATTTGAAATTCTTACCTAAACCATGTGTGGGGCATCACAGTTTTCTTAACCAGCGCGTCCCAAAATCAGACAACCGCATGCTCTAGAGTACAGAGTCTAGAGAAGAAGTCGGCAACCTATGGAATGCGTGCCAGAATTGGCACGCAGGCGATTTTCAATGGCACGCGGAACACCCAAAAATATATACAAAATAAATGTCACTTGTACAAAACATTAAGTGCTAGAACATAATGACTTTAGGGTTTTGGCACGCTAAATGAATTAGAAATCCTACTTCGGCACTCTATTGTCAAAAGGTTGCCGACCCCTGGTCTAGAGCATACTTTAGAGTGAAATTAAATTGTGCTCCCCAACAAAAATTAATAGCCACCAGTAATTTCTCTTGGTGGTTTTTCTGGACAAAAACATGCATTGTCTCGGCATCTTTTTTTAATCGACCTTTTTTTTATAGTTGCAATAAATACTATTTCTTACTAGACAGTTTTTATCATTGACATTTTAAATGTTGGCCTATTCTTACATATCGTCCACTCCATATTATTATCTTCTTCTAACTACAAATTAAAATGTTTTCCGAAAACCTATTTCATGTGGTAAAAAAGTATTAGGCCCCTATGTCCTATCCCCACTTATCAACGTATTAATATCTACTCTGCTTTTTCGATTTATCTTTGTTTTAACTACAATTTTTCCGTCATCTAAAAACTTCAGATGCATTTTTCTTTTAAAAAAATTCTGATGCCATAGAACAAGGTAATATTGAAGGGATAAATTAGGCCTTTTCTTACATTGGGATTTACTTACAATGGCTATTTCTTAGAAAGGCCTTTTCTTACATTGGGAATTTACTTACAATGGCTATTTCTTAGAAAGGCCTTTTCTTACATTGGGAATTTACTTACAATGGCTATTTCTTAGAAAGGCCTTTTCTTACATTGGGAATTTACTTACAATGGCTATTTCTTAGAAAGGCCTTTTCTTACATTGGGAATTTACTTACAATGGCTATTTCTTAGAAAGGCCTTTTCTTACATTGGGAATTTACTTACAATGGCTATTTCTTAGAAAGGCCTTTTCTTACATTGGGAATTTACTTACAATGGCTATTTCTTAGAAAGGCCTTTTCTTATATTGGCATTTTTGTTACATGAAAATTTTCTTATATGCCCTTTTTCTTATATTGACTTTCATTGTATTAGCAATTTATTTAAATTGCAATTAAACGGCAAGGCTCAACTATAGAAGGTGTTTGAGTGATTGTCATCATTTTAACAATTACTGACATTGACTTTGATAGTCGTAATTTCAATAGGATTTGTTGTAATCAAGATTTGAATATATCTGACCCAAGTTTCCTAGTGTTTAAAAGATATGCAGAAAAAACTCTTTACTTATTTTTTTTTTAAAAAGCACAAAGTTTTGCTTAAACCTTTAATATCATTTAGTTTTAGCGCCCTTTGGGCCCAATGGCGTTTTCTTGTGTTAGGGTGCTAGAATATAAAGAAAATTAATTTATTCATAATATTTTCTTAGGGCCCCGTATAAATAAATATTTTTTATCAGGCCCTCGCCTGAAGCCAGCATATATTTTTATGACAAACTAATTCCAAACTACAGTATCTGAAACTGGAGTTATTCAGAGTGTATTTATATACATGTAATATTTCCTTCCATATTATTTATTTGAACATCTAATGAAATGTTGAATACATAAAGACAGAGCCGAAGTCAGGAAATATCGCGCCCCGGGGGACGGAAACACTAATTTTCAACCCAGCCGCCAATATTTGATAAGATAACAGGCGCCATTGGTGCAAGGGCTTGGAGCCACCTTTCCCCCTTTAATGCAGCTGCATGCAGTTATCAAAATGATAATTGGTTGTTGTTGTTTTCAATTGAATTCAAGGGAGGCAAGTGAGAGGATCGATGATATAAACGTACATTATACATGATGTTGCTGTTTTTTTATCATAGACAACTCAAATTTATCAATTAACTGTAATGTGTATAATAGTTATTTATTTAGACAGTCGGTGCATTAGCTTTTATATTTAATTAGCTTTATTCTTAACCTAGAGATACATCCGTGTTCTTAGTTGTATGTTAAATGAGCTCTGAGCTTACATTATGTTTGTTGGCAGTGCTTTACAATTATTATTATTATTATATTATTAACACGGGAAATGTAATTAAAAAAAGAATTGCAGTGAGTCAGTGACTCAGGGTCACTTATTCTTAGATGATTTATTTTTTTTTCGTTGGTATTGCGCACTGAGAAATTTAGAAAAAAAAAGGCAAGCTCCAGTTTTAAATCATCGAGACCAAGCAAACAATCACTAAAACCAAAGAAAGTATTTGGTGTTAATCATTTATAGTAATATTTTGGTTTATGTATTATATACTTCCCAAGATTTTACTCTTTGCTACCCACAAAGAAAGAAACACTAAAAAAATAGATACGTTATATATAAGCCTATATATATAGCCCAGCAAGGGAAATACAGATGCATTGTTGTGTTTGCGGCCCATCAACATCGAAGGCTATACAAGACCTAAGAATGCTTTAAATTATACAGTTGGGTGTCTTTAAAATAGTTTATGATATATTTTGGTTTAATTTTTGCTGAAAAGTTCATGAAGAGTTTTACAGTAATAGTATTTACGTCGAATTTCACTAAATGTATTGCATTCCAACAAAATGTGAGAAACTGTTAAGTTGACATTGCGGAAAGCACACATTGGTGCCGTTTCTCGTTTCATAGAAAGGAATGTGTTAGTTTTGTATGTTCTGTATGTAGACTGCAGAGAAAAACTTAGTCCACTAGAATTATTTGACCTGTATAATGTCTGGTTTTTTAGTTTTTCAAATATTTTAGTTTATTGCATTCGGTTTCCAAGAAGTTAGTCCAATTTTATCTTGTATGTCTAATTATTCAAGGTTTCATGTCTCGATATTGAATCGGAATCGTACTTTCTGTTATTAATAGGGCATCTTTTGCTTCTCTATCAGCTTTTTCGTTTATGTCTATCCCTGCGTGACCAGGAACCCAACAGAAAACGATATTTTTGCCTTTTTCATGTAATGAATTAGACATATGTATGCCAGTCATACGCGTTCAAAATCGTTCTTAAATACGGTGAATAAAGATTTAAAAAATTAATGTGGGTGTCATGGCATGGAAGGGGTATTTAGGGTAATTTGAAATAATGTGTTGTCATGGGACTAACTTCGATGTGTTAAGTTTTAGCTCGATAGCATGACGGGAAATGGGTCAAATAGCCTTCCAAAGAAGGCTATACAAAAAAATGTGTAAAGGATTAAAAAATACGCACAACTTTTTTGATAATGTTAATAATGCCTTCTAATTTCATGCTGTCTTAGTAAGAAAGAAAGAGACAAAAATACAGTAATAGATTTATTCTACAATTTAGGATGAATTCTGTGTTGTTCTACCCTTACGTAGACTCTTATACTTTACTTGACATATTTAAACGTTCTAATGTGTGGTCGATCGACTCAAAATAAAACCAATGTGCACAAAAGCTGTTGAGATAGAGATAATCCATTTTCGTTTGTAATATTAGAAGTGTGTATTTATCCTGACATTTTATTATCATGTTCATTCATTTAATTATTGTTTGTATAAACAGATTTAATCTTAGATGATCCTACTTTTTTCTCTCTTTCTCGGTGATTGTAGGGTTTTATAACCATGTCTTGTTTTCGTTTGTCCCTGTCTCTATTATGCTGTTTTATTTAAATTATGTTGTTGTTGTGTTTTTTTTTGTTGATATGATTCTTGTTTTTGATCTTATTCTAGTGCATGTTTACGATTCGCTCATGCTCTCTTTTTAAAATCTGTTTAATGTTAATGTTTACATTGTTCCTTCGTCTTGTTATTGTTGTTATTGTTGTTGAGTTAAGTTTTGTATTTAGCTTTAATTTTTTACAGTCTCACCAGAACCATCTTTTAGACAAAGATCGGCATCTGTTTTGTATCTCTAACAAAGTATATCGAATTTAAATATTCATTTTTCGATTCTTTGTCCTTTCACTATTTTATTATAACACGAATACTTTTTTTTATTTTTCTTGTATTTCCTTTCTTTAAGAAATGCGTGGTGCTGTCAATGCTTGTATTTTCCTGGTAACCCGCGGATTAATTGTTTCCATACAAAAAGTTATGTTTATTAAACGAAAAATGGTGATATCAACAAAAGAAAAAAATACTGTATCAACTATGTATACTATATTATTGTATTGTCATGTATATTGTTTTTCCAAGAATTGGAACACGCAATGTTTATTCTCCTCTCTCTCTCTCTTCTTACTACACGCGATATTAGGACGTTTAGTAGGAAAACGAAAGGTTCTAGGTAATGCTGGGATTCTGTGTTGATCTCAAATTCTCAGAGTCTGGGAACGACTCATTATTTAATAGGGGAAGTTCCTATCGTTTTTTGTTATGAGTTTTGTAATGATACCATGATTTTCACCCCTACTGGTAATGGGTCTGTCCCTTGCACCACTCGGATAGTATTTAATGATTTGTTTTGTCTGAAAGACAGAGAGTTTCAAAAGATGTTCCTTTGAACGTTTGTGTTTGCACTATTTGATTCTAACTGTACATAATAGATATATTGTATATATTGAACATACCACCTGAAATAAACTATCAACAACAGTTACACTGAAGCTTCTTTGTCAAGTTACTATCCTATTGTGTTGTATACATTACTATAAGATTTATCTACTACCATAATTTACAAGAGAGGAAATGTTGGAATACAAATACTGAATTTGTGCCCAGGACTATAAGAAGAGTTCGTGTAATACTGAAACATAAATACTAATAATTAAAGTCTCCCCTAGGACTAACGAGAATTATCAGCAAGATCTACACAGCTCTGGCCACAAGGGGATTGTGGACGTAACAAAATTTGGTGGTCTCGCCCGGTATATTTGAGTTCTACTTTTCCTGACCTAGGATTGACAAGATTTGGTAGTCTCGTTCGGTAGATTTGAGTTCTACTTTTCTTGATCTAGCTGACCTATAAATATTTTGTGACATTAGTAGTACTGAGAGCGGCATATTTGTGTTTCGTTTTCAGGACTGTGAAACTATTCTTTTTAAAAAGAGGAGAGAACTGGTTTGCGTTTTTATTCCTTGGGAAGTGTGAAGATTCCACGAAGTGTTTAATATTATATTGTGCAAATTTCTGGACAAATCGTAAGTTGGAACTTTATATTTTATTATACAATATATACTACTCTACTATCACAAATATTTCGAACGCTATACTATGGCTTCGAATATATCAAGTGAGGAACTTAATGCCATGTCATTTGCTGAACTAAAAGAATTAGCTGAGTCCTTTGGGATTGAGGCAGGACAGGCAAGACCTAATCGTAATCGTTTGACCAAAGAAATTATGACATGTTTGAACGGGCAGAATGCCATGAACACTGGTAGTGTAGTTGAAGTGGGACAGAACGATATCAATGAAGGTTATGTAGCTCCCAGTGGGGGCGAGGTAATTGCCCACGGAGACGAGGTAAGAAATATGTCATCTAGATCATCAAACAATGATGAAGATAAAGGGTTGAGTGAAAACCTAAAATTCCAATTAGCTATGAAGAGAATGGAATTAGAAAGTATGGAAAGGAGAGAATTGGAAAGAATTAGGATAGAAACTGAAAGGGAAAATGAAAGAATTAGGATTGAAAGCAGAGAAAGGATAGAGATGGCACGCATGAACAGACCTGACCATCGTAGGGACAGCAATGGTATGGATATTAGCGCAATGAAGCAACACTTGCCTATATTCAGAGAAGAAGATGTTCAAGATTTCTTTTTGCTTTTTGAGAGGATAGCTGTAGATTATCAGTTCCCTGATGATAAGATGGCTTTATTGTTAAGGTCAACTCTCAACAAAGGAAAAGCATTGGACGTAGTGTTGAGTTTAACACCCGAGGAAATAAATGACTATGAAGTAATCAAAGATAGGGTGCTAAAAAGTTATTCCCTGACACCAGAAAAATATAGAAAGCTATTTAGAGACAGAAAGAAGGCATATGATCAAACTCATGTAGACTTTTTGAGACAAAAGGAGAAAATGTTAGAACAATGGCTAAGGTCACAGAATGTAAGTGAGTTTGATAAACTCAAGAACCTAATATTGTTTGAGGAATTCAATGATTGTATTCGAGTGGATATTAAAACCCACATCTCAGACCGAGGGATTGAAGATGTGCATGAAGCTGCTAGATTGGCAGATAACTATGCCATAATTCACGCCAGCATAAAGCCATATTATGCTGACAAACCCAAAGTGCACAAACCAGAGCCCAAGGAGGCTAGTAAACCAAAAGAGACAAGTGAAAACAATAATAAGAACAGTGGTGTAAATAATAATAGTAACTTAGTTCATTTCAGGAAGCAGACAGATGTAAATAAAGCAAAGGTGGTATGTTTCAATTGCAAGAAAGAGGGCCACATGAAGAAAGATTGTTGGATCCTTACCAAGAAGCAAGGTGCTATTCTACACTGTGCCAGAGTGCAGAAAGATAGCAAGCAGACAGAAGAAGTGTGCAACACAGGGTCAAGAAACTCAAAAGAAATGCGGCCGGCATCGCCCATAGTTGTGGAGTCGATGGTTTTTGAGAACAGTCTATCTAAGGTAAAAGAGAATAGCTGTACTCAATCTATTATGCTTTCAGAAGGCCGTGCGGAACAGATGGTTTCTGAAGTCCCGGAAGAGGACGACCTATCCGATTTTCGACCCTTTGTCTACGAGGGGACAGTGTCGACAGAAGTCGATGTACTCAGCAAGAAGAAAATACAGATATTACGTGACACGGGTTCTGCTGTCAGCGTGATCCTGGAGGGCAGTGTGCCGTTAACGGATGCCACCAGTACCGGTGAGTCTGTTATGCTGAGAGGTGCTAGTATGGAGGCTGTGGAAGCTCCACTGCACAGAATAAAACTCGAGTCGGATATTTTTACAGGTAACATCGTAGTGGGAGTGTGGCGCGCACTACCCGTCAAAGGCGTTTCCATGATATTAGGAAATGACATTATGGGCGGCAGAGTCACTGTCGAGCCCATGGTTAAAGTGTTGGAGACAAAGATGGCGGAGGACAAAAACCTACGTCCTGCCAATGAACGCCCAACATGTGCACTGACAAGAGCAATGCATAAAAAGAAGTCGGTAAAGACTCCTGCTACGCCGTGTAGTGCAACGAAAGATGTGTTTGTCTGTTCTGAAGACACACATGCGAATGAAACAGTGATAACAGAAACACCTGACATCGATTTAAGTGCTACGTTCTTTGCTGAACTAACAACTGGTGATGCAACAGAGAACGATAACATTTTGTCACCAAAGCAGAAATTGGTGAAAGAACAATTTAATGACGAAGTAATAATGCAACTCAGAATGAAAGCTGTTGATGAAAAGACTGCAGATGCGATGGCGGAATGTTTCTACATGAAAGATGAAGTGTTGATGAGAAAGTCGAAACCGCTTAACTCAGGTACAAACGAGTGGGACAGTATTCACCAGATTGTAATACCTAAGTGCTATCGTCAAGATATACTGCGTATGGCGCATGATCTTCCTTTCGCTGGTCACATGGGAGTCCGAAAAACGCACCACCGTATCCTCCCTTACTTCTACTGGCCAGGACTGAGAAGAGATGTCGAACAATACTGCAAGACTTGCCACGTATGCCAAATGGTAGGACGTCCTAACCAACGAATTCCTGTCGCTCCACTCCAGCCGATACCAGCGTTCGACGAACCATTCAGTCATATACTCATTGATTGCGTGGGCCCGTTGCCGAAAACAAAAGCCGGTTTCCAATACCTGCTCACAGTCATGTGTTCATCCACTCGCTTCCCGGAAGCCATTCCGTTGCGGAACATAACAACAGTGAAGGTGGTAGACGCCCTGACAAATTTCTTCACACGTTATGGCCTACCGAAGACAGTACAGTCCGACCAGGGGACTAACTTTACTTCGAACATTTTCAAACAAGTCATGGAACAATTAGGGATAAGCCATAGGTTATCAAGTGCCTATCATCCTGAGAGCCAGGGAGCTCTGGAAAGGTTTCATCAGACATTAAAATCGATGCTTAAAAAGTACTGTTATGAAAACGAGAAAGACTGGGATAAGGGTGTGCCTTATGTACTGTTCGCTGCAAGGGAGGCCACTCAGGAATCCCTGGGGTTTAGCCCATTCGAACTTGTGTATGGACACTCAGTCAGAGGTCCGTTGAAACTTCTACATGAAACTTGGCTAACGGACAGTGAACCGATTGGACTTTTGTCATATGCAGATAAATTTAAAAATAGGCTTTATCATGCTTTTAACCATGTGAAGATTCATTTTCCACAGATGCAGGAGCGTATGAGACAGAACTATGACCGTAAAGCTACAGCTAGAACTTTTGCACCAGGTGACAAAGTTCTTGTGTTTCTACCTTTGCAAAATCAGCCTTTAAGTGCAAAGTTTAGTGGACCCTATGAGATAGAGTCAAAGCTTGGCGAGGTCAATTATTTGATAAAGACTCCTGACCGGAGACAAAAACAGAGGGTATGCCATATTAATTTACTTAAGCCCTATGTTTCCAGGGAAAAGAGTAAACCACGGGAGGTCCCCATGATTTCGTTAGCTAGGGTCCCGACGGATTTATCTAGGATAGAATATAAGTTTGCAGAAAGTAAACTTAATAATACAGATGCCCTTAAGAGTTTAGATACAAGGCTAGAACATCTTCCGGTAGAAGATAAGGAGAAGATTATTGAGCTGGTACATGAATATAAGTCACTGTTTACAGATGTTCCCAGGATGACACATCTAATAGAACACGATGTAGTATTAACTGAGGGTGCCAGGCCAATTAAACAGCATCCATATAGAGTTAACCCCATCAGACTTGAACATATTAGAGCAGAGGTGAAGTATATGTTAGAAAATGACATAGTGGAAGAATGTGATAGCGAATGGTCTTCACCCTGTGTGTTGGTACCAAAAGCCGACAACACATTGCGGTTTTGTACAGACTTTAGGAAATTAAATAATTTGCCAAAGACTGACTCGTATCCCATTCCTCGTATTGATGACCTCATTGATAAGATAGGTGATGCGAAGTATGTGACAAAAATTGATCTTCTCTCCGCGTACTTTCAGATTCCTTTGACGCCACGGGCACAGGAAGTATCCGCCTTTGTGACACCTGACGGACTTTACAGGTATAAGGTCATGCCATTCGGACTCCGTAATGCCCCTGCGACGTTTCAAAGGCTTATAAACACCCTCACTCGCGGTATCTTCCAGTGTAATGCCTACCTCGACGACATAGTGGTGTATAGTACAGATTTCAAGACACATGTCAGTCAACTACGACACTTGTTTGAACGACTGAATAACGCCAATTTGACAATAAACCTGGCTAAGAGTCAGTTTGGACATGCCACTATCGAATATCTTGGACATGTAGCGGGTGGTGGAAAGGTTAAACCAGTAAATGCTAAAATAGAAGCTATTCAGAATGTCCCAGTGCCACAGACAAGGAAACAACTCCGTAGTTACCTTGGAATGGCCGGGTATTATCGTAAGTTTTGCCAGGACTTTTCTACGGTAGCTTGCCCCTTAACTGACCTACTAAAGAAGAACAATCGCTTTGTTTGGTCTGACAAGTGCCAAAAGGCGTTTGATGAGTTGAAGTTAAGATTATCCAGGGCACCTATTTTGGTGACCCCGCGTTTTGATAGACCCTTTAAAATTGCAGTAGACGCGTGCGATACTGGGATGGGAGCGGTGCTGACTCAGCAGGATGACCACGGAGAGGAGCACCCGGTGTGCTACCACTCACAGAAATTCAATATCCACGAACGTAATTATAATACAAGTGAGAAGGAACTTTTAGGGTTGATCCTAGCGTTAAAACAGTTTGATTTCTATGTAAACAGCTCTGGGTACCCGATAGAAATACTGACCGACCACAACCCTCTGACTTTTCTCTCCAGGGTCAAGCAAAACCAGAGGCTTGTTAGATGGAGCTTATTCCTCCAAGCCTATGACTTAAACATAAAACACCTGAGGGGTAGGGACAACGTCACAGCTGATACTCTATCTCGGGTGCTACATGATTGACTGAATAACCCATACTTCTTTTTCAGATCATCTCACTTATTCATTAAGAATGTGTCATGATAACCTATCATTCGTTTGAATTTTGATTATGGAATACCTATAGAATACTTGTATCATACAGAAGTCAAGTCTTTTGAAAGTATTAATAATCCTTATAATCATGTATAATATTGATGTTCTGATATATTTTAAATTCATTTGATTATGGAAAAGAAATTCCATTTAAATTTTGATGCATGATGCAATAAATATATATGCACGTATTTACTTGATATGGATGGATGAAAGTAATTGTCATCACATGCAATTACGTGAGAAAACTTTGAGCTAGTTGATTTATTATCTTGTTTTTATTTTAGTTAATGAATGGAACTAAATAATAATATGTACAATTTTTATCTTAGAAAGAGATGTAATATCAATTGGTATAAATTAATAGATAATATTGGAAATCTATTGCTAAATTGCTATATCATGGTAATAGAATGGGAAAAACTAGTGGATATTCACTATGTTGTATATAGGTTGTTATATATTCCATATATCCGGGAATGGAGGGAAACAAAGGTACCTAAAGGTGTACACTCATTCAACCCTGAACAATCTTTTATATTAAACTTTTAAATTTGCCAAAAACGCATAATAGTGGATTACATTTTAATATTTAGATTACTGTAGTAATCGTAACTAGAGTGTATTTTCTCCTCGTATTTGAGAAAAGGGGAAGTATCATCATCTTAGGTATGAACCCTGTTAATGTCAAGTTGACACTGTAATTTAAAGGGGAAGTAACCTATAGTTTGATTCGAGTTATGTATTACTTATCTTTTGGTTTGTATATTAGAAGTAAACTGTTGGAAATTGACAAGAGTTTGAGCAATGTTATATTTGTTTAATAGATTAAAACTTTTTGCAAATTTTTGGTGGAAATCCACACAACTGTACATAGTTAAAATAAGAATGACTAGAATATTTTTGAATTATTTGTACTTGTTGAGACATTAGTTAATATTAATACTAACGGTGAAATATTTGTCCATCACGTTATAATCACAATTACCATTGGGTAGTGACACTTTTTATAATTTAGTTGTGCCAGTGAGCCATGTTTGCTTAAATTGTCTAATAATCTTCCATTGATTGTTGGTTATTAAAACGATAGTGTTAAGTACGAAAAATGTACCATGTTGAGTATTACTTGGGTAATTATGGTACATTATTTCTTTCATTGAGTGGGGGCGTGTCATGTATATTGTTTTTCCAAGAATTGGAACACGCAATGTTTATTCTCCTCTCTCTCTCTCTTCTTACTACACGCGATATTAGGACGTTTAGTAGGAAAACGAAAGGTTCTAGGTAATGCTGGGATTCTGTGTTGATCTCAAATTCTCAGAGTCTGGGAACGACTCATTATTTAATAGGGGAAGTTCCTATCGTTTTTGTTATGAGTTTTGTAATGATACCATGATTTTCACCCCTACTGGTAATGGGTCTGTTCCTTGCACCACTCGGATAGTATTTAATGATTTGTTTTGTCTGAAAGACAGAGAGTTTCAAAAGATGTTCCTTTGAACGTTTGTGTTTGCACTATTTGATTCTAACTGTACATAATAGATATATTGTATATATTGAACATACCACCTGAAATAAACTATCAACAACAGTTACACTGAAGCTTCTTTGTCAAGTTACTATCCTATTGTGTTGTATACATTACTATAAGATTTATCTACTACCATAATTTACAAGAGAGGAAATGTTGGAATACAAATACTGAATTTGTGCCCAGGACTATAAGAAGAGTTCGTGTAATACTGAAACATAAATACTAATAATTAAAGTCTCCCTTAGGACTAACGAGAATTATCAGCAAGATCTACACAGCTCTGGCCACAAGGGGATTGTGGACGTAACAGTATGTATTGCATAAATGTATGTGCCTAAAGGGTTCCTTAACTTAACAGTCTTAACTTTAGATTGTACGGCTTTTTTTCTTTTACGCCATTGTTCCTTTGTAATGATGGCCATCGCTTAAAATGTTAATTTTCGTATTAACGTTTCACAGTTTAAAACTCTCACTGAGTGGTGCTGATGTGGCACAATACATTGTGCTGTCATGCATGTACCCCATCCATCCGTTTCGATCGCTGGGGGTTCTACGTCGCCACACTTTGTTGACATGCAGTCACCCCCTCCTCTCCCTTTCAATGGCAGATAATTTAATCCCTTTCCCTCACCAGCCCCCCCCCCCCCAATCACCCTACTACATTTTCCATTGTTTACTCAAACAATCAATATTCAGCCATTTCATCAGTATGCTTCTTATTTGCTCTTTTCCTCAATGCAAATATTTAGAGATAACAAACCTGTGTATCTGACCTGGAGCCTGGTGGCTTGTGTTGAGAGGTGCACAATCTGTTGAGATTTGTTCCCAATCTATTGGCTTTGTGTTGAGATTTCTACCCAATATTTGAGATCTGTGCACAGTATGTGGTCATGAATTGAGATTTGTGGCCAATCTGTGGGCGGGTATTGAGATTCGTAACCAATAATTGGGCTTGTAAGGAAATGTGTGCCCTTTACGTGGATTTGTATAGAGATTTGTGCCCAGCATGCATGATTGTATTGAGAACTGTGCCCTAATTGCGGGCTTGTGCCCAATTTTGTGCCAACTGTTTGCTTGTGTTGAAATTAGTGCAGTGTGTTGATATATGTATATATATTTTAAAAAGGACGTATCTATTTTGGAACATGTCCATGGGGCAAGTGAAACATATTTCTGTAGTTTACTATATGGGACAGTGTGCTCTATCTACCTTTCAAGAATTCTCTGTTTCAAATCCAAGTTGATGCCTGTGTTTTTTCCAGGTACTGTTAAGTGCCCCAACTCTGAAAGGTACCTGGCATTTGTTGGGGAGAAAAGTGAAGTTGCTATGCACTGTGCTGACCACACAATCCTACGGAAAATAGTTGGTATGACTATTCTGCGTTGTAGTTGCTATGGTGATAAGCTGAGATGTTGTTGTTGTGTTGTTGTATTTTACGTGTGGGCTGGGTAAAGGGAGGAGGGGGACTGCAGAGGATACGTAGGCTGCGAGGAGTGTTTTGAATTAAATATCAACAGTTCACCAGTTCAAACACAAAGCCTAGTCTGATCCAAGTTTCATTTCATCATCCGTCAACTTTAAGCCTGTGATATTCTAATAAATCAAACTCTGGCTCTTAACTAAAATAATAAAGCTCTCTAATGCTATTATTCTAAGTCCATATCTTAAGTCAGACTTTCTTAAACTCATAATGCTAGTTATTGTCTGATATTATTTTAAAAGCAAATTGATTTTTTTTTATATATATAATAGGAAAATAAATGAAATAAAATAGCCAACGAAATATATTGATTCAGTTGTGGTTTCTTTATTGATAGTTTTTTTTTTAAGATTTTAAAAAATTATTTTTTCAAGCATTTAAACTTGATCTATGATAAGTTATATAGTAAGACCAAATATCAATAGAATTGGTTAAGCAGCGTCATACTAGGGGATTGTGTGGCTCCATGCCCAATCATCTTGATTTTGCTCCAACTACCCATCAGAGCTGGTTAGACAGAAGGTACTCCCTCCAGACCAGGAAACAATCCTAGCCCTCAATTGTTTTTGTTGCTGTTTAGTTTTTGTTGTTTATCAATAAGGAATTTATCAACGTTCTCACGAAAACTGGGTAAAAAAACTACTTTTTTTGTCGTTGTTACTTGTCTCTATCTATTGAAATCTCAAACACTCACAACTACCTGTCAACTATCTGTACAACTAGATTACTCTTAGCTATCTCTTGAAATCTCAAACACTCACAACTACCTGTCAACTATCTATACAACTAGATTACTCTTAGCTATCTCTTAAAATCTCAAACACTCACAACTACCTGTCAACTATCTGTACAACTAGATTACTCTTAACTATCTCTTTACTATCTCTTCATTATCTTGTTACATTTTCTATACTATCTCTGAATTGAATTATATCTGCACTAGCTCTACAATAACTCTCTTCATTATCTCTACACTGTCGATGTATTTACTATATAATATGCACTCTTTTTTTAAAACTATATTTGCACTATCTTTGGACATCCGTGTGGCGTCACTACGCTTGCTCTCAATGATGAGACATAGATCTAAATTAATTTTATTTCACCATCGGTCATTGTTATGTTATCAGTCAATGTTATGTCCACACTTATTCCGCTGTTTCTTTATTTATTTCGATTTCAACGATCGAGATCTTTTTCTTTTTTTCTTTTTGGACTTTGGTCTTTCTGGCATTACGACACTATTCTACCCCATTCAATAGTTTATATAAATTGAGCAACCAGTTCGACCAAAAACTACAGTTTGTTACGGTCGTGTCAACTAATAACTTATTGATAAGTTACGTTCCTTGCCTGTATGATTAAAGCGCGGCCCCATTCAGTATTCTATTTGATCGTCTGTGCTGAACTCATAATGTTATCAAATTCCTCGACCTTTTTTTTTTAGAGCATTGAAGCATTTTCACTTTTAATGTAAAAACTTGCTGTGTACATTATTTATTTAGTGTTCAATTTATTGTTGTTGTTTTTTAATTTCGTCAAGTTTTTAAAAAATCTCATAATTAAAATAATAACATGATGTTCACTAAATATTTTTAGGAATAACTAGTCACAACTGTTCGTACACATACAGGACAGGTCACAGGCCTTTTATTGATGTTAAGTAAAGGTAGAGATTGCTTTATTGTTAAAGGTATTGCTGTTCTGAGGCAGAATTAGCCAATGTTAACTTTCAATGTGTATTATTGATTTAACGTCATTTCATGAATTACACACAAGACGATGTCCAGGTTTAGCATTTTAAAAATTATACAACTTATATAGGTAGTTAGATAGATAAATAACAATAAAGTCTTGTCCTGGCCACACTTACACCTTTTAGTTGTATCTGCTATCCCAAAAGAATATTTTGGTAACTAGTAAATAAGGTCCCAATATGAAAGGCCAGCATGTGTTTAGGGCTGCGGGAGCAGATATTCAGTGGCTAAATAAATGTTCACCTTTTTTTTTAAATATCACTTAATGATGTTCACGTAACCTATCAAAGCCAAGGGTAGCAGCAGTAGCTCTGGATTTCTTCCCGAGACCAATGGAACGGCAATTCTACGCACTAAAGTTGAGCCACCAGACTCGAGTGTTCATAAATGTAGTTATTTAAAAAAAAACAACTTATGTTTAAGAACTCAGTATATTTTGTCCCTCATGTATTGTTCAAATGGTAGTTTATAGCAGCGTTTCCCGAAAATCGAGTTGCGACCCCGTATCGTTAAATTATAGGCTCACAAGATATAAGAATAAAAGTATACAGTTCGGATTAATTGATATAATAATAATGGCTATTTAGGCTTGTTATGTTATTTTGTACTAGCGGTAGACCGATAGTAATATATTTTGCAACAACAGGCCATTTAGTCATAAGTCATAACTGACCCCTATAATTTTAGCTACATACCCACTGATCTATCAAAAGAATGAATTGGGCCCAGATACTATATTCTTAAAGCCATCTTATTATAGTCTTTACCAAAACTAATAGGGCGTTTGCAATCACGTGACAAAAAGCACGTGTTTTTTGTTTACTTTGAGTAATGGTGTACAAGTAACAATGGCCGCTGTATTAATAAAGTTTCATATAGGCTCGAGCTTTTTTTAAATGAGGTTTTGTGTTTTAAGTCTTGTTAAGATTTAAGCTGTATTAAGTTTGTTATGATTTAATCTGTATTATGTCTGTTAAATAAAATAGGCTATTTTATTATTATCATAGACATTGATCATAGACGATGTGAGCATATTAGTGACTTGACTAGATAACCTATTCACCAACACTATCACTTGGCATCCCTACTTAGGCTGACTTAGCCATTAGCCTAGCCTTCGAAACATTAAAAGTGTAGGCCTATAAAGTGAAATTGAAAGTGTAAATAGGTCTAGCCGGCCCTAGCCTAATCACATTAATCAATTAATCTACAATACTACTATTTACCTCCTTATTTTTGAGTAGGATAGCCAATATTCAGATGTGAATTTTGCATGATAAAGAAGTACTTCACCATTTTTGTACACCAATAGTGACTTCTATTTACACAAATACGTCACTAAAAAAACCTAAGCCACGCCCACTGAGAACGCTCTATAGGCTTCCATGTGACTTTCACGTATCTATAAAATTCGATTTCCTAAACACTGACCTGTAAAAAATACATTTCAAGTGACTTTGACTTCGTTTTTATCTTTAAAAAATGTCTAATTATAGTTTTTTAATTCCCATAACTCGTTTATATGGGTAAGTGAATAGTGTAAATATTGTAATCAATTATGGCTTCAGTTTGCGCATACAAATTTATTATGAGGGTGCTATCCATTCTTTATACGGATCAGTGTAGGCCTACATCACAGAATAGGTATAGAACAGAATGCGCAATCCCTATATGCACAGTCACTAAAAGTGAATCTCGGTTTCCGCCATTTTCTTTTGACTCAAGGTAGCGGTCACTAGAGACACTACTATAGTAAAATGAGAAAGGCTTAACTTATTACTGATATCTAGACTTAGCAAGCTTAGGACTAAAGCAAGGCTACTAATATTAAGTAATATGAGGTTATAACTTACAGTTGTTTATCCCTTACGTGGTCAGGGAAGCAATGTAGTTTGACATGCTTATTTGTACGATAATCAATCGTTTTCGCATTTTTGTTGCAGTTAATTACACAACAGCCTTTGTACGTTTTGTCTGAAACATTAGCTTTGGGTGTTCGAATTTGTAGATTTGATGAAAAGGACATTGTAAATTGTAAATAAGTATAAATATGTAAAGTAACAAAGTCAGCTGAGTCTGAACAGTATGGCGTCGGTATTACTTCCGGAAACAGAAAAAATAGTGATTGCACATTTTTATCTATATTTATTCTGTGGTGTACATACCTCACGAGTAAACGTTTTGCCAAAATGAAAATTGAGTGGAACTCCAGTAATTGTATACTAACAGCCTAGTACAGGCAATATAACTGTTAGTGGGTCGCGAACTAAGGGTTTGGGAATCACTGGTCTAGAATACTTTAAAGGAATAATTTTCTTTCTTCATCTACGATTAAATCTCTAGCACTTTTCCAAAATAATATTTCTAGGGCGTGAGTTGTTTTTGTAACAGGGAAAGACGTTTTGACACAAAAACCACCTACTGTCTCATAGTCCGGGCAGTCATTCCCCTACCCCCATTTCCTGATTATCTGATGACCTATTTAGTTTCAAAACATATAAATAAACCATTTATAAACTCTATTCTTAGGCGTGACGAATAAACTGTTACAGTTGTGAGAGCTAGGTGTGGCATGATCACCAGATAAATCGTTACGTAAAATGGACAAGATCGCTGTCTTGAAACGTGTACGTTTAATTCAATCACCGCACTCGTAACTCGCTCTTTGCAGACGATTGCCATAACTCGATCATTTAAACGCCCTCGCCGCAACTCGATTCATGTCAATTATTAGCCTATATCTCTGCAGATAGCATCAACCTTTGGAAATGAGAGCTCTTATTATTTACTTAGTATGGGGGACGTTACGACCTTAGCATGTTCGTGTTCACTTGTTTACTTGGAAAGAAGAAAGATTATATCAATCAGAGACTCACAAATAAAGGTGCCAAAAATAACTGTACGGTAATTATTTAAAGTAAAAGTATTTATTCTTGTAAAGAAAAAAAAAAAAGAAAAAAAAAATTATAGACTGGATTCAAAAAAATTGTTGAAGAAAGTTGAAGAAGATTTTCACTTTGCGTCTTCGCTACATTAAATTTGTCTAAAAACATATTTCTTACTTGTTGCCCTCGTTACATAAAGTCTATCTAGAAGTCAAAGTAAAGTATTCCCGTCTGATCAAATTGACACATACGGCCGGTGAAGCAGCATTCACCAGTTTGATGTTCGTCTTTACATTAAGTCTGCCTAGAAACCTATTTCTTACTGTTTGTCTTCCTTACATTACGTCTGTGTAGAAGCATTTTTTTTTTATTGTTCGTCTTCCTTACATAAAGGGTCTGGAAAAGGATTCTTACTGTTCGTTTTGAAGGTGTGTCTAGAAACAGATTACTTAGTCTTCGTTACATTATAATCTGTCTGCAAACAACAGCGAAGAAAAAACGTGAATAATTTACCACCATAAAGATAAAACACCAATCCCCCCTCCTCCCCCACCCCACCCAAAAAGAGCAACAGATGAGTTCTTGTTATCATAGAACTGAGACTAACGAGGAAAACGTCATAGGTGGGGGCGCGCATTGAAGAAAGGCGCCTCTGTACTGGCACCACCTCTTAGTCCGCTCCTCGTTTGAAAGTAAGGATCTCCGACAAGCACTTTTCACTGCGAAGATTCTGTCAATCCACTCTCCCCTGGTCACTAATGGCTGGTATTATCCCCCTCCCCCTCCTGGTGACGTGGCACGCGGCCTCGATCTTTCGACCCGCCTTACACAAAATAATTAGGTTGGCTGGAATGGGGGCCGCCCGACAATTGAAGCGCTTACCCCTCGACAACTCTGAGCCCAGCAGGGAATCCCCCCGGATGACTCCAGCATGACTTCCAGACTCACTTCTGATGGTCTCAGATAAAAGCGGGGCGGACAGGTCTGCTGTACGCTGTTGTGTGCCAATCCAACTATCTTGTCCAGAGAAAGAGTATAAAGTCCTTGTTCAATACACACACACACACACAAATATAACTAGCTGACAGCTTTCCCGAATATTGCAAGATAAATATATCCACGGCTGATTCATTGCTTCGTAAACCTCTAGCTTAGTTCAGCTTATACTGCGATTTTGTTTTGTGGAACATTGAAAGAACGTAGTTACAAGACTTCAGAATTTTGTCGACGTTGGCACAAAGACGTGTTGATTGCTATAACTTCTGATGGAATATATTGTGTATGTTGACAGCAGAAATAGTTACTACAGAATCTACTATGACGTCGCTGGCGTTCATTAGAGAGGCGATAGATTGTGTTAGGTTTGAGATTTGATGTCTAATGAAATTGGGGATTGGATGGTCAATGTAGGAAAGATCAATTGTTGATTATAAAATTTGATATTTAACTTTGAAAAAATGAGTAATTTTCACAGAGTAAAGGAGTCACAAAACAATATGAAAACAAAAGTGTTGGTCCTTTCTATTAATAGAACTTTACTATATAAATGCAGCTCAATTAAGTAACAGTAAATAGAGATATACAATAATGGTTAAGTAAAGACATAAAAATTTAATTGATAGATTCAATATAATCGTTGTCTATAATTTGTCACTTTCCCCGTGCAATTAAAAAAAAATGTCAGACTTTGACTTTAGATTTGGTAAAGAATAAAAAAAAATCAGATTTATAGAACTCTTAACGCTTGTTATCTTCCGTCTAATTAAACAGTATAGAATTTAATTCGTGGAATACGATTAATAAGAACACAATAAAAAGCAGCATTTATAATTTCAGACATGTAGATCTAATTCTATCGTTATTGTTCTATGCGCCGTCCGTTAATATGCGATAATAAACGATGTAATTTTTTATTTAAATATACATTCTTTTTCTACTAATTCTAATATTTTTTTTGTCGGGTTTTCAATAGTTGTAACAACAAATTCGAATCTCTATTATATATAGTCTAAGTCTTATTTACCTAAGTAAGTTTAGGCCTAATATATTGTAATTAAATTTTAAAAGTTCAAATTTAAAATGATGTCGCGATATTGTAAATAAACATATATCAAGAGAATAGAGCCTTTGCAATCACGTGACAAAAAGCACGTGTTGTTTGTTTACTTATGTGTAGTGGTAAACAATGGCAGCCGTATTACTTTATGCTTAAGACGGTTTTATTTTTAATGCCCATTGCAAATGCTCTAAACTTATATATTTAAAATAAGACACTTTTGTTATTACAACAGTTTGTTTATTTTGCCATAACATTGCGACTAGATCTAGATCTATATCTAAAGCTATGGCAAGTGACGTTATAATAATGTTGTAATATTTTTTTAAAGAGAAATGTGACCTCAAAAACTTTTCATAATTTTGATTTCCCCGGAATGACGTCATTCTGGGGGGGGGGTTAGTCTTGTGCGTAGAAGTAACTTCATTATCCTAGCAGTTAAAAACATTCATTTGAATGGTGGGATGTTTATTTGGTTGCTGGTGACAAAAACAGAAACACGTTTTATAGTCTAGACAAGAACCCAAGACGTTAGTACTTAAGGTGGCCGTGGTCTAGATCTCTATCAGAAAGATGTGTTTACCGAATACTTGGCGGTACTAGAATACTTGGCGGTACTAGAATACTTGACTGTACTAGAGTAATTGGCGATACTAGAACACTTGACTGTACTAGAATATCTGGCGGTACTAGAATACTTGACGGTACTTTTTACTGCCTTGGTAGAAAGTAGAAATTTGAAACTCATCTCTTTTAATCTCAGCTGACTTTAACATTAGTTTTTGTTTTTTCTGTATTTATGTTGGTATACTTATGACACGTTAACACGGGTTGGGGAGGGGGGAGAGACAAAAAGGGGGAGGGGGGAGAGATGGAGCGTAAGTGAAAGTGGGTGGAAGAGAAATTGGAAGAGAGATTGGAAGAGAGATTGGAAGAGAGATTGGAAGAGAGATTGGAAGAGAGATAGTTAGAAAGTTACTGAGGCAAGGAGGGGGAGGGGTAGAAGGGTTTAGAGAGGTGATTAAGGGTGAGAGAGAGAGGAAGCGAGAGATTGGGATGAGTGAAGAAGTAGGTTGAGAGAGAGAGAGAGTGAAAGAAAGAGAGAGAGAGAGAGAATCGGTGAATGAAGGAGGGAAAGTGTGAGAGAGTAAAAAAATGAATGAGAAAGAGAGTGAGAAATTGGGCAAGAGATTGAGGGAAGGAGAAAGATATATATATTTATATTTATAAATATATCTATATTATATATATTATAAAGAGAGAGAGAGAGAAATGGGGGGGGGGGTAGTGAGCGGAAAAAAAGAAACAGTGAAGGAAATATTGATGGAGAGATAGAGAAAGAAAAAAACAAACACAAGTGTAACTTAAATTTACAAAGATATTTATTTATCTAAACTGTTGTTGTTGTTTTTTAAATCCTGTTGTTGCTGATTTTATTAGTTTTATTTAATTTTGAAATTGTAGCTGCTTTTGCTCCTCCATCTGTTACACTTTGTTGTTGTTGCAGTTGTTGTTATGTTGTTTATTGTCCTTGAATTATTGATGTTGTTGTTTACTCTTTAGATAAATGTTTGTCTTTATTCTTATTTGTTGTTGTTGCTTTTTTTAAATTTCTGTTTGTTTAGTTATTGTGTTGTTATTTCTTTTGAACTCATGTTTTCTTTCCGAGTTAGTGTTTCTTTTATTTATCATAATAATTGTCATATTTTTCTTATTTTAAAAAGTTTTATCTTATTGCTATTTTTCCCCCATCTGTTGTTTCTATTTTTATAAAATCCTTTATCTTAAAGTCGCTAAACCTTCTGGCTGGCTGGCACATAGGTGTTAAGCCCTGGTCAACACGACCTGTCAAATTTTCAGCCCCATAATCCCCTACCCCCACCCAATCCCAAGCCAGAAATTCAGCTTATAACTGTTTTTATTCCTTCACATTTTATGGTGCGCATTAGTAAATCCATATTGGACGTACATGAGCAACCATGCATTTCGAGTGTCTACTGCGGTTTTGCGCTTTCTAGATTTCTTTGTGTGTGATAGCTGAAAAGCAAAATCTTCGGAAGGCTGATGCATAAGAAAAAAATAACTTATAAACAGCATATTATTATTTTAACTACAATTTACTGTTTCTTTGTATATACGTATTTAATATGTTTGTTTTGTTTATAATTATTAATCAGCATCATATCACTACGGCATTAAGGTGCTCGGTGATAATATACACACCATAATAATTGTGTTAACTTCTATTTGATCGTGCGTTTCTCTTTACAAAATATTGTCAATGTCTTTCTTTGTTTTTTGTTTTTTTCAGTGACATTTTTGTTTATAGCCTAAGCTTAAAGACCAAGTGAAGAGGTTTTTCTCAAAGGAACGAGATTTGGAATAGCCTCATACGGCAGTGACGTTTGAGAAAGAAAACAAATAAACAAAACTCGACGCTATAAATCTATATTTAACCATTTTGTTAATAATAAGAACGGGGAAAAGATTCAAAACATGTGGCAATAGATTCAAAACACGTGACAATATTCATTTTTCCTACTCTAAATTCTTTCTCTTACGTCACTTTCCTATGTTGCCGGAAATAAAATCATCTCAAATGGCTACGAGATTTGGATTTGTCCTCCAAAAAACACACACATTTAGGTGCAAATATTGAACTAATTACTTAAAAATTATCTTTGATATTTTGTTTAAATGATTTTTATTAACATTCAGATACTGAATACACTATTTATTATCAAAATCTAATGTTAACTAAATTTTGATAAAAAGCTCTTCACTTGGTCTTTAATTACATCATTCTTGTTGTTGTTGGGGAATCGCCAGGGGCTTTTCTATATGCGTTAGTTCACCGGTGTGCTCTTGATAAAAAGAAGTACATGGGAGTGCGCTCATTTGAATCAGTGTCGCCTTCTTTATGGAACAGTTTACCTCAGACACTGAGAGAATCTGAGACAAGAGAGTCTTTTAAAAAGAACTTAAAGACCTTTCTCTTTGGCTAATACATCTGCCATTGCAATTCACACAAAGAGCGCACTGAGCATGCTAAATTTAATAGCATGGATAGAAGCGCTATAAGTAATGACCATTCTAATCTTATCTTTTCTTGATGCCATCGTATTGGTGGTTTCCGCAACGCGCTGTACACACACATACACAAACACACACACATATATATATATATATATATATATATATATATATATATATATATATATATATATATATATATATATATATATTATAAACATCCGTAAGTTGATATCAAGGGTTCAGATAGCCAGAAGTACATGTTTTGCGAATATTTAATTGCCTCTATACATTTCTTTTCATTAGAGATATTACGAATCTAAAAGGTTTCTCTGACCTAACTAGTGTCATGTTGACCCAACTAGCGTAAGGTCATCATGAATTCGCCAGTTTGGTGGATACAAACAATATTTTTATTAAATCACCTTTCTCATTCTATTTTTATAAATTATATATGAATTAAGTTTTTTTCCAAAACATCTTAAATATTATGCATACAGAATCAAACCTACACTGCAGTATGCTGATAAATTAAATTGTTAGACGTTCGATTTGAACCTAATGGACCCACCCCATCATACAGGGCTCTTCTCTTAATACAATCTTGAACCTTTCCAAATGCTCTTTCCCTTTACACTATTTCCGAGCCCCTAGGGAGCTTTTTAAAGTGAAAACAATGGAGTCAAATCAATTAAATTCCACATTCCCCTCCTCCGCCATCAAAACTGACGAAAATCAAAACTGACGAAAACCAAAACTGACGAAAACCACAACTGATGAAAACCAAAACTGACGAAAACCAAAACTGACGAAAACCAAAACTGACAAAAAACAAAACTGACGAAAACCAAAACTGACGAAAACCAAAACTGATGAAAACCAAAACTGACGAAAGCCAAAACTGACGAAAACCAAAACTTACGAAAACCAAAACTGACGAAAACCAAAACTGACGAAAACCAAAACTGACAAAAACCGAGGCTTTTGTATATATCCCTTCTCTCACAACTATACATCAATCAGCACCATGTCTCGTAAGTAGAATAGGTTACGGAGTTAAGTATTTAAAAAAAAAACACGAAAAGTGGGTAGCGGGGGCATATATTTCAGAAAAGAACATCTGAAATAGGTTACATTCCTGTTGAAATGATGTATCGTCAAGGGCAGACAACTTTATCGCTGATGTCAGTTGGACGGATCTGTCGACTCGAGCAGACATGTTGGTCGATACAATAATATAGAAATGATGTTTTTCCGCGACAGAATACGAACATACTATACTCTGTAGCCTAGGTCTAATAGACATTTCATATATAATATATAAATGCATTTGCTATTGTCCACTTGATAGATAATTAAATAGATAGTAGTAAGCTAGGTGTTCAGATAGATAGATAGATAGATAGATAGATAGATAGATAGATAGATAGATAGATAGATAGATAGATAGATAGATAGATAGATAGATAAATAGATAGATAGATAGATAGATAGATAGATAGATAGATAGATAGATAGATAGATAGATAGATAGATAGATAGATAAATAGATAGATAGATAGATAGATATAGATATTCAGATAGTTAGATAATTAGTTAAATAGATAGTTAGCTAGATAGATGGATAGATGAATAGATATTTAGACAGATACTTAGACAGACAGACGAATAGACAGATATACTGATTGATATATATATATATATATATATATATATATATATATATATATATATATATATATAGGTAGATAGATAGATAGATAGATAGATAGATAGATAGATAGATAGATAGATAGATAGATAGATAGATAGATAGATAGATAGATAGATAGATAGATAGATAGATAGACCCGCTGGTCAATATCACTAAGTATACTATTTGTTTGTACAATGTTTTGTTTGACTTGTCATATGGGAGGTGGGGGCATCATTTAGGCGCATACTCTCGCTCCAATCATTACCAACTGATCGCTCAGTGATTACCAAACATTCAGCAGCCAAAAACAACGCTTCATTGCAGCATTGGAAAATCAAACAGTGATTAATAAAAAGTCTAGACATTTTATTATTATTAATATACATTTTGACACTATTATGATAATATTCTTGCTGACAATTTTTAATTTTGTTCATTCAAAGAATAAGATGAATTTACGGCAACAAAAAAAAATACAATGGTTGTTCAGACTCTCGAGTTGTGATTAAAGTATGATTATCACTACTTGGTCAAATAGCTTTAGTCTTAATAAGCAATTATATCAGTCTGTGAGACAAATAAGACGGTGTTCGACCACCTTTCGATAATAGTTGGCCAAAGGTGGATTTCTAACTCATCTAGCGTGCAACAGTATAAAAGTAATTTTCCGTTTTTTTTTCTTTCCGTGTGCCATTGAAAATTGATCTGCCAAGTCTGTCAAGCGATCCATATGTTGAAGACCCGTGATATTAGATATAAGAATTCGTTAGAAGATAGATACATTGGCAAGAAGTTAATTTTCTAATGTAAACAAGATTATTTATTTTAGCAATTAAATCTATAATTTTTTATCAATAATCAAATAAATGTTAATTAATTGTTTAACTGTGTTCATTTTGTTTTCGCTCTTCTGTCAGCCTCAAATAATTTAGTAAAAAATCAAACTTAACTCAAATGTCTCTTCCATTCCTGTCAACGCAGTATTGTATTATTTTCAATAAATACCTTCAAGTATTACTAAAGCAATTGCCAGTTATATAAACCTCGTTCTTGTTTGGGACGCTCGTTAATGACGCTTGCATAGATGCTTTGAAGCGTTTCGCAATAAATTTGAGAATTATCGGCATTTCTTGCTTTAAACACTGATTTAAATTAAAATGACGGGTATTCATTATAAGCTCCATGTTGAAAATAGATTGAGGCTAGATGGCCTACATTCAAAGCGCCTCTCCCATTGGCCACATTCAACGTACACAACCATCTTTGTTCATTCCAACTTTAGCCCTCTTTAGTTTTTATTGTTTACATGAGCAGCTCCCCTAATAATCAAGCGTTATTTGTTCACCTTTTTTATATTTTGTAATTAACTTTCTTTCATAAATCGCCCTGTGGGCATGTCCATTTATGGCCTTCTTTTTTATTTTTTATTCTCTCTATCCATGTTCTAACTTTCCTAAATTCCCTATTTGCACGAACTTGGAAGGAGCCAACTTGAAATAATACTTCCATGCAACGGTGTGTACTCATACATTTATTTGACAAAAAAAGATCTATCTTGTTTTTTTTTATATAATAGAGCATTTTAACCGCTGCTAAAATTGTCCTAATACATTTTTTACCTTAAAAGATAGTTTTAATATTTTTTAAACATAGCCTTGATTGTTGTAGCATAGCTCTTCGTTTAGGACGTCGCTTGAAATGTAAAATGTTTTGTTTTTTTTTATTGTAAAAAAAAATTAAGTTATTATTTGCTGTCTACAATCAATTAATTATATTGTATTGAGCGCTTAATTTACACTTACGATTGTGTAGAAATATATACCTTTATATTAATTAAACCAAATAATTCAATTGGAATTTGAGCAAGTAATAGGCCTACTAGCTATGGTAAGGCTTTTTTTTTATATACGAAAAACTATAATGCAGCACTCATTGACCTTATGCGTTCCCACCCTTGACCTAGCAGACAAATATGTGGGCCAGCAAAGAACAAACATTGGATATCATTTCTGAAATTCCCATATGCAAACATTATGAATACATGAGTTTGGTATTGTAAAATATTAGACCAGGACCTACTTGTAAAATTTGAAAACACCTAAAGAAAGTTATATTTGTAAAGTCTAGTTTTGTACACAATTAGGACTAAATGATTCATAACACTTTTCAATGCATATAATACAACTATGAAAGTCTCAAATTATAGTCCGCGAGAAATCTCGAGGGTTTCACGAGAATATGTACCTATATAATGTCAGTTGTTTGTTTTTTTCAGTATTAGGCCTATTTGATAACTGATATTGTCATGAGTTGAGGTTTATGAATTCTGTATTTCAAAATTTGATAAAAAAAAGTGTGAACATTTTGTTGTCACCAACATCTTATATCTTATCAGAAATTGCATGATCCAGGCTTGGATGCGTTGACTGACATGTCTATACTATATGAATTAAGGAAACTCTGCACTGACTGAAATCAAGTGCCAAACATTACTGATGGTCGACCAAGAACTGTGATTGTTTTTGTCCGTTGTTTGTTTTTTGTTCTAAGTCTTAACCACAAAACTTATATCTTGCTGTGAAAATAATTGACCCTCACAAAAATGTTTTTTGTAAAAAAACAACTTATTTACAAACTTTTAAACATTTTATTTTTGGATTTTCGAAGAAAAAAAGTGTAAGGGGGGGGGGGGGCTACTTTCAGAGTTCAGTGTACTTTCAGAGTTCAGAGTACTTTCAGAGTTCAGTGTACTTTCAGAGTTCAGTGTACTTTCAGAGTTCAGTGTACTTTCAGAGTTCAGTGTACTTTCAGAGTTCAGTGTACTTTCAGAGTTCATTGGACAAAAGAAAATATTGGGTAAAGAGGCCTCAATACATCCCCCCCCCCCAATTTTTTTTTTAGTCTTTTCTTTTGGCAATTAGAATAGGGCCTGTGGTAGAAGCATACAATGAACAACGTAATCATCAGTAATGTTGCATTATGGCATGGTAAACCAAGTAAACGTTTGATAGACTATTTGTTGGTTAACGGACCTGATTGCATTCAACACAGTGATGAGAAGGAGATGGAAAGTAAATTTATTTAGAAACATGCTAGCAGTCTCCATTCCTAAATGAACTAATAAGCAGCATCTGTTTTTAAGGCGAACGAAAAATGGAGACGGTTCAGATAGTTCATGCCTTTGTGTTTCTCCATAAGAAGCTGTTTCGCTATGTGTGTAAGCTTTTCTCAAAGCTTATGCAATAAAACTTTTGGTTCAGCCGAAAATGGTAATTTTCTTGGTATTCTGGAGTTGATTGCAAAATATATTTTTTTTCTAGCTGAACAAATTGCAAAATATGGTTTTTAGACGATGAAGTAGAAACGGATGAAGAAGTGAAAAATAATTGAATTTAACTTTCTTATTTTTAGATATGGCTTATAAACGATTAATTTTCCATTTAAAAAAATGATTTCAATTGATTATGTTATGCTAATGCACTTCAATACAAAAAAAAACATTAAAAAAAACAACACGCAACCAAAAAAAAAAAATATAAACTCAAAAGACGTAAAAAGAAAAACACACACATACACACACACATCACTAATTAAGGCTCAGGCGAGAATGAATGATACAGACTGTAGCCGGCATGTTATTGTTAGAAACAATCAGAGACTGAACTGAACTAGCAAAAAGGCCGACTGCAACAAATAAGCTTACCGTGAATGAGAAATCACATTTGATTGTTAACTAATACTGACACACCGTAGGCCTAAATCGGTGCTCATGTATGAGTGTTCAACTAAACGAGCAACTGAAGTTAAATGAAGTGAAATGCTAATTTTCTTACCAAATCGGTAGTCAGAGTCAGACAGTGTGGGTTACTGGTTAGCCTATCATTCAGCATCAGCAACACTGTACACCGGATTGCGGGGACGATGCCACTAGGGGCCCCCACATACATTTGGGAACAGGGCCCCCCCCCCCCCCCCCCACAATGCTAAATACGGTCCTGCATATAATGCTGACATGTTGTCTCTTTGAGAACACGTAGGCTATTGTCGGAACATACAAAAGATGGTTTACATATTCTGTATCAAATAACATTATTATTCAGTGTGTTATGAGCTACTTATATTTATATAGTATTCGTTTCTTCAGTTCTCTCGTCTTTGTAGAGAAAAACTTGCAAATGTGATATTGTCGAACGCTTAAAACATGCATGAATAAGAGCCATAATATATATATTTTATATCCTCTTTATTCATAGGCCTGGGTCTTCGTATATTTGTAAATGTGTATATTATATGTTTAATACGTTTATATATTTATATATGTTTGTATTCTAATTTTGTAGTGATAAGGAGGGCAATAGACCTCTGACTGATAGTTATTTAGCTTTGCAAACATGGTTCTCTCTCTCTCTCTCTCTCTCTCTCTCTCTATGTTTTTCTCACTCATTCTCTCTATTTACTCCCTCTCTCTCTTCTTCTATCTCTGTCTTCCTCGTTCTCTTTCTTTTATTTTTTTTTCTCTCTCTCGCGCGCTTTTTCTTTGTTTCTCTCATTCTCTCACTCTCTATCACATGGAAACTTACTTTCGTTCTTCCTTCTTCTTACTCCCTCGCTTCCTCTCTCTCTCTCTCTCTCTCTCTCTCTCTCTCTCTCTCTCTCGTTGTCTTCTCTCTTTATAAAATTAACAGCTAGATTTATATAAAAAAAACACTTCGAATTCGTACCTTTTATTCTTTCAAGACGACTTAGAGGCCCACAGGGTCACCGGTGACCCACCGTGTTTAATGTGGGCCCACCTTGTTCTAAAACGTACAATTACTGATTAAATATGTGTTTTAATTTTTTACCCTTAACGTTTTTACTTTTTTTTTTACTGCCCTTATTGCACAGGGCCCCCTACTCAAAGCCAGAACTAAATTAGTGCATCAGAGGGTTAAGACATGGCAGCAGCACGCACTTCTCTTGGAAGTAAAACCATGTCACTATTCATGAAACTGGGATGTCATGGTTTGCTTGTAATATTTCATCGCGACGACTATAAATGTAGTGGTGGGGGTGTAGTAGAGAGAAAAATAATAGATTCCCAATGATGGTCTGCTGCACAAAAAGTGAGAAAAGAAAAAGAAAGTTAACGAAAGAGGCAGAAATAGATGGAGAGCAAACAAAAAGAGAGAAGAAGAGAACCATGTTTAGTCACGTGGTATGATAAAAGCTCTAGTGGAGACATATTGTAGTTACATAATATCTAGTCGAAGTGGTCGGTTTCTTTCAATAAGAGCAAGAACAGAGAGATTTAGGAACTCTTTTGTTCCACTATCAGTGAGACTCTTTCAAAAGAATCATCTTTCAGCCAGAAAATACAATGGCTCAATGGCTGACTCCTAAATGATAAGCCTACTTTTTTCTTGTATGATAAATGGTATGATAGTTTGCGCGAATGTCTATTGTGTTTGAGTACAAATGGTTCTTTAATATTGTTTTAAGTATGCTGAAAGACGGAATTTATGTAATCAAATCAAATTTCCATTTTTTTGGATCAATACAGCAATCTTATCTTATCTTATTATACATGTATTATATTGCTGATTCTTATGAACTCTTTCTGTCTGTCTGTATCCATCATTATATATCCCGACAGTGCTGTTTCTCTTCTTAGTATCAAATACTCACACAAGTTCATGCACCCACTCACTCTCACATTTCTACAATTATCAACCACTTATTTATAAATGCAAAAACGAAACTTCTTTTTTTTTTTTTTTTTTTTTTCGGTTTATAGAAGAACAACAACCCTAACGAAAGAAAAATCGGAAGACAATGATCGGTATGCACAGCACATAGAGAGCTAAATGTTGGATAATGGCGAAATCAATCTGTCTGCACAATTTTTGTCAACTAGCGTAGAGAAAGACAGTGGGAGTGAGAGAAAGAGAGAGATGGGGATGGGGGGGGGGAAGAAGTAGAAGTGTGGGTGTCCACGCAATCAGCAGGTGATTAGTGGTTCTTCAAAAAGTGTACGGATGGGCTGTTTATGATTGAGGGCAACGCTTCAGACAAAATGAGGTGTATCTCATGTAACACACGGGTACAAGTCTGACACACACATACACACACACATGCACTCTGCAATACAGCTTTACGCACACACACACAATCAAGATGGATTCGATAATGTTTATCGTAATTGTAAAATATAGGCTACATCGAGCTTTTCTACAATATTCTGTACAGAGAGAATTTCCCCTAGAAATTTAAAGGTTACAGATGCTCTAGATCATAGGTTCTCAACCTTTTTCGGCTCACCGCCCCCCTTTTAAATTTTTTTTCCGCTCACCGCCCCCCTCAACTTTTTTTAGCACCCACTCCCCACGCCCCTTTGGAAGTTGAAGGGTCAATATAGCTTCGGAAATTTACAGACAATAACCAAGACTTTTAGGGTGGGTAGGGGGGGGGGTCTATAAGCTGCGTGAAGTTAAGCTTACAATTTAAGAAATGGCGTTAAAAGACTTTTAGTAACTAAATGTTTTCACACATTAGACAGCCAATATATCTGGAACAGACTACTATTTTATAACTTCAACATCAATCCACTATACGCCTTACCATCACCGTTGGGGGAATTTCTTTTACACTAAAAAGTCTTTTAATTAAATGGAGATAATTAACCCGTTTCATTTGACCTAATGTTTCGGTGTTTTTTTTTCTTTTATAATAAAATAAATGGCTTACAATTTATAACTGATCACACTGTAAAAAGTATTTGAAAATTATATAAATATTTTATCACTAAAGAATCTATAGGCATATGTATATTTTCAAACACTACATTAACTACCCAGTTCGTATGATTACTACATATCAATTCCGCTTAACGAAAGTTTATACAATACTCAAACAGTATAATGCATTAGAGAACATCTCATTAAAACTGAGATCAAAATATAATTAAAGACCAAGTGAAGAGGTTTTTCTCAAAGGAACGAGATTTGGAATAGCCTCATACGGCAGTGACGTATCACAAGGGAAATAAATAAATAAAAATAGACGCTATAAATCTATATTTAACCATTTTGTTAAAAATAAGAACCGGGAAAAGATTCAAAACATGTGGCAATAGATTCAAAACACGTGACAATATTCATTTTTCCTAGTCGGAATCCTTTATGTTACGTCACTTTCCTATATTGCCGGAAATAAAAACATCTCAAATGGCTACGAGATTTGGAGTAATCTTCCGAAAAACACACACATTTAAGTGCAAATATTGAACTAATTACTTAAAATGTATCCTTGATATTTTGTATAAATGTTTTTTTTAACATTCAGATACTGAATACACTATTTACTATCAAAATCAAATGTTAACTCAATTTTGATAAAAAGCTCTTCACTTGGTCTTTAATATTAGCAGATTGTATATTTAGCAGCGTTTACATCATATTTCATTCAAAAATGTATAGATTCAAATAGCTGAGGTGTTCAAATTATATCAGATACATTTGTATCGCCCACTTGCCCCTCACCGCCCACCAATCGCCCCCGGGAACGTCAGCGCACCCCCCCCCCCCCCCAAAGCCTCTCACCGCCCCTCGTGGGGGCGATAACGCCCCCGTTGAGAACCTATGCTCTAGATCTACTACAAAGATTATTACGTCCTACGCTTATCGCCGGTTTAAGTATAGTCTTTTAATTAGTGTTTTAAAATGATTTTTAAAAGCTATTAGTATTTCTGGTTTGTTCATATAAAATGTGTGACTTTATTTATGTGCAAAAGAGAGTTTGAACATATATGTATATAAACAAAAGAAAATATAATAAATATGCACATTTTAAAATTGTGCTAGTCAAATGTGTAAAGTGGTGTACTTTTTTTTCGTTTCTGTCTTATTTTAATACTTATGCTAACTATTTTATTGTATATATAATAGCCTAGAAATAATATAAAACAGATAGGGTCTATGAATTTTCACAAAACTTTCGTAAAGGTATATATTATATAAAAGGGGTCAACAACATTTTGATAACAGTGTGCCAAAGTAGGATTTATAATTTATTCAGAGTGCCAACAGCCTAAACGTTATCCTTCTCTTTTTCTTGTAGAATTGTCTTTTTAGAGGGCTTCCGCGTCCCTTTGAATATCGCTCTGCGTGTCAAGTCAGCCACGCGTGCCGTAGGTTGCCGAACCCTCATATATAATATTATAGTGATGTAGGCAGGCCCCACGAAAGGGGGGCCTAGAAGAGTTTAGGGGACCCATGAATATACTATTTAAAATTAAATTTGCAATTACGCAAGTATTTTTTTAATTGTTGCTTTTAAAGCTAAGAGGCGATGCCCCAAAACCTCCTACAATCTCACGTGGCGCTGGGGGCACTTAATTTTGGTATTCTGTGAATGTGATGTAAGCAAAGAAGCATTTGGTTGTAATATAGGGCCTAATTATTTTCGATAGCATTTAGGATGTCTTTTTATTATTTCTCTCAAGAGACACTTACAAATAGAGACCTATGAGCCTTACAGGCTTACAGTTCTCCCTGTTAGCTTAGTAGCCTAGGCCTAAATACTTTATGTCGCTGCATACTAGTATGGCACTCAAAGCTAGTTAGTCGGTCCTTTTACACTTTAATGATTTCCTGTGCGATAGTCAAGAGGGGAGGTTGAAGTGAAGGTATAATACTTTTATACAAATGTATTGAAAATATTAAAACACATTTTTTTTTTCATTTAACAAAATGTATTTTGGGAAGAGTCTGTACACACAAAAAATGTATGTGTCAACTGTATTGCCACAGCAGATCTAACCTTACATGTGACTACTTACATACAATACTGGCGAATATTTACAACTGTCAAGAAAAACACCAATAGTCAAATCTCTAAACCTAGAAACATTAGAGGACAGAAGGATGACGAGTAAAGTAGTAATAATACAATAAGGCATTAAACTCTAACTTAGAAATACAAACACAGTAACAACCTGTTGAAATGCTCATATAAACATAAGGACAAAAACACTTTCTTTATCCCTTATGCGAGAAGTAATGCATATAAGTACTCTTTCTTCCCGAGTGGCACCCGACAATGGGTTGCCTGAGCAAACCAGGAACACCAGTAACTTAAAATCATTTAAAACACCAATAAATATAAAAGGCTAGACTCAGACCACGGATGAGCGTAGGAGGCAATAATCTTCTTTATAGAAGGTGCGTCTGTAATATATAAGGTAAGATCGATAGGTGTATAATATATAGATTTATTGTGATCCCATCGGACAAAATTGATCTAAAGCATCGTTGAAGCAGAATTCAACAGTTTCAGTAGACCCGGCATACTAAGACATTGTGCACAATGCACAGACGAATTTTGTTTCCCCCAACTAATGTAAAGTATCCATAAAAGTTATGTAGACTCAGTCGAAGTGGTCGGCTTCTTTCAATAAGGGCAAGAACAGAGAGATTTAGAAACTCTTTCGTTCCACTATCAGTGAGAATCTTTCAAAAGACACATCAGTCAGCCAGAAAATACAAAATGATACTTTTTCTTGTATGATAAATGGTATGATAGTGTGCGCGAATGTCGATTGAGCTTGAGCACAAATGTTTCTTTAATATTGTTTTAAGTATGCTGTACGCTAGGCCGTAATACTTGAGCCAATTTTAAATATCACTAATTGCCCTGTTATTGGTCTATCGCTAAAACATCAGGATATATATACTATCAAAGGTTTTCTACGTTTAACTTCTTGTTCCTACTGGCTTTTGTGGCCCGAAACCGATTCGTAACTCGGTATTCGGGGAAATCCAGTGTAAAGTACCGGTATATCTATTTTTAATGTTTGTTTTGTTATTTTTTTTGGCTCAACACAAGAAGTTTACGATAAATAATTATGTGAAAATGTAAATATATACAAATCCTCACATATATGCACACACACACACACACACAAAGGTATAGAATTGAAAAAAAAAAAGAATATTTAAAAATATAATTATCTCTTCTTGGATTATCGAATATTTTTTTTTATGGTTATTTTATGTATCTTTCGTACAGGGGAGATTATTTCAGGCAACAATGGCGATAAATCAAGGATATTGCAATACTCTCCCCTGAAGAAAAAAAGCAATTAGATCGAAATTTAAGGTGACGGGCCAGAAAACTATAATTAATTTAGAAGAAGAAGAAAAAACCAAACTATGTTTGCCAAAAAAAATATTTGATAACTAAATTACTACTTAGATTAAAATTAAGCCGATTTAATAGCTTAATAGTTGCAAGAGGAGCGTTGTTGTTTTCAAACACATCTTTCTAAGTGAAGGCCACAACATTGACATTAACGATATTTTAAGGAAAAATAGAACAAGTCACTTTGTATAGATTTATAGTCATATGTCACTAAAACAAGACTTTATAAACTATATCTATCTATCATCTATATATAGGTGTGATACATATAAAGTACGATGTGTGTGTGGATTCCAATCCCCATTGGTTAATTTAAAGACATGTGACCCTGTTCCCTCATAATACACCACCTGTATTTTCAATAAAAATTTGAATGCGTTCTATATTCTCTGCAAAAAAAGGCTTCTCAAAATGTCAAAAAAATATGTCCACAGGGTTAGAAAGACATTGAAAACATTCATTTCAACGGCTGTCGTCTGTACGTCATCCCTCAGATCTGTGCTGAATTAAACACGTCATCGCGTGAAGCTATTGGGTCGAGAGTAATGCCCTTCCCCGCTTAAAAAAAAAAGCCTGATGACATCATCATACTAGTCAGAATCATCTTTCTTTGACTGACAAGTTGCAAGCCAAAGCGTTTGGGAGAGAAGAAACTTACAGCCTCGCTATTTATCTTTTTTCTCGCACCAGTTGATTCTCTGATGCCAGATAACGGAATGGGGTCGTTTTTCTTTATGTGTATGTAACTTGCCTGTCTATGAATTATCTTGTGTTTAGTGTGTGTCAAAAATATTGTGTGAGCACTGGTTTTCTTCTTTGAGAAAAATTTTGACCAGCCTAACGCGCACACACACTTGTCAAACACTTACAGTTCAGACGAGAGCATCGAACTTGTTAGCAAATAAACCACAGACTCGGGAATACATTCATTTATTGTGTAATGGAAGTCAAAATAAATATTATAGTCTCTATGTGATTCCGACAATAGTAGGCCTAATATGTTAGATTCCGACAATAGTAGGCCTAATATGTTAGATTCCGACAATAGTAGGCCTAATATGTTAGATTCCGACAATAGTAGGCCTAATATGTTAGATTCCGACAATAGTAGGCCTAATATGTTAGATTCCGACAATAGTAGGCCTAATATGTTAGATTCCGACAATAGTAGGCCTAATATGTTAGATTACTGCTAAAAGTAACTATTTTAAAAAATGTAAAATAAAGTCTACAGTTGTATATTAAATCAAAGGAGTTATTTGAGACAGCGTTATTGGCTGCGCACGGAAAAACGAACATATAAGCTCTAAAAATAGAGCAAGCGGTCCATCTAATTATAGTTATAGTCTTTGCTTACACACATCTTTCTTTACTTACACCAAACTGATGTCGTCATGTTGACTGTGTACACATCAGAGTAGATGGGGGATATGGTATAAAGATTTAAAAGATTTTTCCTAGGAACTTAGAAAGGAAAATCCAAGTCTACGTCATTATTGCCTAAAAAATAGAATCGCTCTATTTCACGCAAACTACCATTTTCGTTGTCGAATTTGAAATATTGTTTGAGAAATAGTGTCTTTAAAGCCTATTTATTACGGAATTAATTAGTTAGGGTTAGGTTGACCTGTTTGTTAGGCTAGTGGCAAGTTGCTACCGTATGATGCATCATACAGGCTATCGTGTTTGGGTACATAACATCTTGTCATAAGAAAGACGGTTCATACAAGAATTTTTGTTGAAATAATAATGTATTTAAGTTCTTATAAACTGTTAGAGCTATTATGTACAATCAGTTGCCAATAGCATTTCAATTATAGAAAGCTTTAGTTATATTTCCCTTGTTTCGTTTCAATTTAAAATTGATATGGACATCTTTGGGTTATACTCTATATGTTAGATTTTTTTATAACATACCAGGTCACCTTAATAAAAAATACTCCACAGTATGTTTACATATGACATAATTTACTGAGATTCTTGCAAGAAAGAACACAATATTATTTTACACAATGTGTTTATATTTAAATTTAGTTGTTTGCCCATTGTTATCAATTATGCTAAAATATAAAACTATTTATTTAGACCTACATGTAAAGTATTTATAGGCACATTAATTTTGTGTAGAAAAAAAAAGAATTTTCTATGATCTAATTTAATATAATTATATACGTGTGTGTTCTTCAATAGGCTACAGTTAAAACAAACCAGTTACCGTAGGTTAAAAAAATATTGTGTGACAAATCTCAGTAAGAAATACAAACACTTAATTCTCACAAAGACAAACCTGGCAATATTTATCTCCCTTGTTTAAAACAAGTTCTACAACTTCTTTCTCATACCCTATGTCAGTTGATAAATTGTTCATTGATAACATAAATAATGTGAAATTTAGACCATCCTAATCATTCACTATCTACTAGGTTCACAGTCTGGCTGTAGCAGTGGTATAAGAAACGGGCAATAATCTGAGCTGAAAACTAAACTACTTTTGTATCAGAATCTCCAATTATCTACAAATTATATTCTAAGTTTAAAAAAGAATCTCCAATTATCTACAAATTATATTCTAAGTTTAAAAAAGAATCTCCAATTATCTACAAATTATATTCTAAGTTTAAAAAAGAATCTCCAATTATCTACAAATTATATTCTAAGTTTAAAAAAGAATCTCCAATTATCTACAAATTATATTCTAAGTTTAAAAAAGAATCTCCAATTATCTACAAATTATATTCTAAGTTTAAAAAAGAATCTCCAATTATCTACAAATTATATTCTAAGTTTAAAAAAGAATTTCCAATTATCTACAAATTATATTCTAAGTTTAAAAAAGAATTTCCAATTATCTACAAATTATATTTTAGGTTTAAAAAAGAATCTCCAATTATCTACAAATTATATTTTAGGTTTAAAAAAGAATCTCCAATTATCTACAAATTATATTCTAAGTTTAAAAAAGAATCTCCAATTATCTACAAATTATATTCTAAGTTTAAAAAAGAATCTCCAATTATCTACAAATTATATTCTAAGTTTAAAAAAGAATCTCCAATTATCTACAAATTATATTCTAGGTTTTAAAAAGAATCTCCAATTATCTACAAATTATATTCTAGGTTTAAAAAAGAATCTCCAATTATCTACAAATTATATTCTAGGTTTAAAAAAGAATCTCCAATTATCTACAAATTATATTCTAGGTTTAAAAAAGAATCTCCAATTATCTACAAATTATATTTTAGGTTTAAAAAAGAATCTCCAATTATCTACAAATTATTTTTCTAGGTTTCAAAAAGAATCAAACAGAATTTGATTGGAATCATTTTAAGAGTGATAAATACTTTAATGAAACAACTTATATTTATTTGCTGCATAAAATGAATGAAGAATAAAAATGGACGGATACATTCAAAAACAAACAATTTAGAAAGCAATGATAATAAAGATTCCTTTTTTAAACATTGTTTAACAATTTTACAGATAATTGTATGTATTAATTAATTATGCTAATTGTAATATGTACATTATTTTTTATAAAAGTGGGCTTTAAAGAAAAAAATGTCTAAATAGACTACATTAGACACAATAAATTAAAAAAATACAAATAATTCATGAGTAAAATGCTTGAAAAAAAAAGTAATTGAAATGAAATTCTTTACAGATCTATATTAATATATTCATAACTTCATTATAGCACAGTATTTTCTCTCAAACTCAAAACTATACTAATAAAATATAAATATAATCTGCTTTTTGTGATTCAAAGACCATTCTCATTTCTCTGCACATACATCAAGTAAACTGATACAGCAATTTCCTCTCCATATATTCATCACATTCTCTTTAATATGTATTCCTAGCATCCATGTGATAAAGTATTTATCTCGTCAGCACGACAGATAAGCATTCTTAGCAATCAGAATATATAATGTTGTTATTTTGTTTCTTACATCCATTAAAATTGCAACTCAAGTTAAAATTAAATATTTCTCTATTAATTCAATGAAAAAAAAAGATTTTAAAATATAGAAAAGTGTTAAAACAGCTGTGTCTAAACAAAAAATGTACACATTTAAATCTTTAATTAAAAATCACATAAATTATTAAATAACTAGCATAAAAATGAAACAAATTTAGCTTAAGAAATGTTTAAGCTTAAAATTTTTAGTTTTTGATTTTTATTCTACTTGTCTATATCATGAAACTTTCTTTTTTCTAATGTATGATGTACATCTTATCAATCACATGTTTTTCCATTCCAAATAAAAAGCAATTGTTTTAGTAAAATAGGTATATATGAAACTCTTCAATTTCCTTTGTTGCTGGTAGTTTAATTTTTTTTTCCTAAATCTTATCTCTATGTATTGTAAACTTCTTTTTATATATTTTCTATGTATTGTAAACTTCTTTTTATATATTTTCTATGTATTGTAAACTTCTTTTTATATATTTTCTATGTATTGTAAACTTCTTTTTAATCTTATTTTCATTTGCAAAATATGAAGCAGAAATGTGTACAGCTGTTACAGAAGATTAACATGGTAATATAAAAAATAGTATATATTCAATAATGATGAAAGTCACTGGACTGTTGACTTTACTTCTTAAGTACTTTTATGCTAAAATGGAAGGTTGGTGGGGGAAAAGTGAAAAGGACTGAATGTTAAGACGTTGACGCCATTGGGCTCTTTACATTATCTGGAATTGTGGGATTCTGTACGTCTGATGGCAGAATGTCATAGCCGAGCTTTCTCATGTCTTTCATTATCACATTGAAGGAGACTGTCACAAAACCCTGGCTCCTGACCCTTGTCACTGTTAGGGAAAGAATTTACTTCAATTATAAAATGTTGATTTTTTTAACACCTAGCTGGAACAGTGCCGTTGATAGGGATTTGGGGGCCCGGGGGGCTTGGCCTCTTTAGGGCCCCTGCATTTTGACATTCGACATTATGACACAAGAAAAAGAACAAAAATATACTCCTTTGGGATATACTGCCCTGAAGTAGGGGCCCGGGGGGACTTTCGAATTTGGACCCCCCCTCCCCCTCCCCTAGATACGCCACTGAGCTGGAAGTTGCCCAGTACTAGTCTGTGTTTTATTATAAGAATTAAATAACAGATGTGTACTAAATAAAAATAAAAAAGGATCATGCTCTATTATAGAATTGATATTCCGTGTGGTCTAATATATTCTAAATGATATTCACTATAAGTGCCTGTGAAAGTTACTAGAAAAAAATCATGTTGACATTACTGCAAACTTTTACTCATTTTGTTTCGCTTCCAACAAACTTTCCACCTAACCTCTTTATCCTGGATTGGTCTCTAACCCATCTCTTCTTCTCTCCCAGTAAAGCTACCTTGCCTTTAGGTTTTTGTTTTTGTCATTTCCTAGGACATGACACAGCTGTCTCTCCCTCTATTTGGTTTTCTCACGTCTTTCTGCTAAATCACAAATGGTTGGCTGCTGGAAATACATTCCGCCAAAAGGACTAAGAAAGTAACAGGCTGCTTCCTTCAAAATTCATGAAGCCGCTATCAGTTTCTATACTATGCTCAACAGACAATTGTAAAGTAAATTTACCTTCTCTTCCTTCCCCTTGTGCTACAACTCTTGGGTTCACGTACTCTGGTCGTCTGCCCAAGAACCAAGCAGTCAACTTCTGGAACAATGATGAGGACTCTGGCACAAACATCGGGATTTTCAACCTGTGTCTGATGGAATATTTTTACATTTATTTTTAATCAATCAAAATATATCAAAATACATAAATAAAAAAAAGTTTGTTTACTTTTTCTTCAAGTTTTTCTCTTTGACTGCTTGCGTAAGTTGGGTAAAAATAATACTGGAACCATAAAAAGCTAAAAATAAAAATACCCCCCCCCCTTTAAAATAAATTTAGTGTCAAGAAAATATAACATTTTATGCATCAAAGTTTAGTTACTTGATGTCACTTTTTAATTCAATCTTTAAGAGCATTTGTGTTGAAATGGGGGTGTGAGAGGAATAATTGTGCACCAGTTCAGAATTAGTATGCCATTGCCCTCCCATCCATGCACTATTGTCCCCCTCCCACTTTATATGGACAGTTGCCTTCCTTGATTCTTACCTCCCCTATCTTGCATTATTTGCCTCCCTTTACCTTATAATTTATAATCCTGGCTAAGCCACTGCTAATTATACATTTTCGCATCAAACAATTTTATAGAAAATGAGAATTTAAGATTTTGAAATTATGAAGTAGATCTATTTAATCAACTTAATTTTTACTTTTCACCTTCTAATAATTATATAAATATTAATTTTTTTCCTTTCCAACAGATAAGGGGGAAATATTGAATCAATTCAGAATTAACCTTCTACTCTACTTTGGTAATGCACTATTACCCTCTACAACATACATACGTTTCACTATAAACCCCCCCCCCCTCCACACGTTGAAATCAGTGAGCAAAATTATAAATTACCTGCCAGGAGTGATGGGAACGTGACAAACACCATAACCACGTACAACATCTGTTCCGAAAGCATCAAGCCCGTAAGCATATACAACAAGCTGCGGCCCTATTGCAAAAACAAATACTTAAATAGCATGCTGTCAGGAGAAAATTTTCCATGCACAATAAGCTTAGATGGTGGTGTTAAAAGTTAAAATAAACACACAATACTAATGAACAAATAACAAGGGGAGCTGGCAAAATATTATTTACAGTTAAACAAATATAAATTCTATTATCAAGCTAAAAATTCAAGACCTAAACAATCTATTGTACTTTAATACTTACACCCAGAAGGACTTGTACTTTTGAATGTAGCATCAATAGGAAAATTCCAGACAAATCTTTGATACTGGTCTCTGCTCTTTTTTGTAATTTGTGTAATACTTTCCTCAAGACCCTATGGATATTGAATATATGCTTAAAATTGTGTGTGTTACATTTTTTATTAATCGATACAATAACATTTTTTAAAATTGCTAATATTGATTTACATATATAAAATGTTTAAAGCAATGTTTATATACTTACTGATGTGATCGCCCAATCTAAGCCATATGAAAAGCAGTATTTGCAATAGATATCATCAAATTCTGGGAACTGAAATAAATTGTAGGCTATATAGAGATTTTAAAAAGATACGAATTGAACAAAAAAAAGGTTGGCTTAAATTTGAATAAGTAAGAGACTTTAATAATTTGTTAGCTAGGATAATTTTCTAACCTTCTGCTTGACAACAATGTTTAATGGATACAAGAGCAAGTGAACTAAAACTTAAAATGACAATAAAATTTTATTTTAAATGGCAAATTTTTTTTTTAGTTTAATTTTTTTAAGTGGCTATTCGGGCCCGATAGACTTAGTGATAAATAGTTAGTATCGGTTAGTTTATATAGGTTAGGGGTGGCTTTGTAGTATTTTTGGTAATAGTTAGTATCGCTTAGGTAATAAAGGATAGGTGGTATAGATTTGGTGTTTTCTGTGCGACTTCTTATAATATAGGCCTATAGACTATAGACAAAACAACTATATTTTGTGTTTGTTTCCCTCTTTTTTTAGGTTTTCTGTGTTTTAAGGAATTCTGACTGAAGCCAGGTCCGAATAGCCATTTCATGCTAAAGGGACCAGGGTCCGAATAGCGGCAGCCTTAATTTTTTACATTCATGCATGCTTTTATTTTTATCAGCTCATCGCTTAGATAGCCTACTTTATGCGGAAAATATTAATTATTATGTCTGTATGGTGTGTTTTTTAAAGCTGAGCTAATACAGTGAACAATGTCAATTATTAATGTAGGCCTACGATTGTATCAGCGTGTGGTAGTGTGGTCAACTCATAGTGTAACTGTCGAAGTGTCGACAAATAAGAAAAAAAACATGTTTACACTTGACAACGGTTGAATTTCGTCGATTATTTATTTTGAAATGTAAAAAAAAAAATGTTTTTTCATTGATTATGTCGTAGTGTCACATATTACCTAATTTTTTTTAATAAATGTACAATTACATCAACTATTTACCTCAGCACTCTCAATTTGTCCATTTATCATTACCAGAAATACCGAAGGAGCGGCCATCTTCAAACCTACTATTTACAAAGAAAATGTGTCCAAGAAGACAATACCAAAAAAAATACTATATTTCTGATTATTAATAATGATTTAGAAAAAAAATTTAATTACTGATTTTATAATACAAAAACGGGTATTTGAAACATTTCAAATTTATTATGTCTTGTAAAATTTGCTACTTACCAAATCTTTTTTTTATCCGTTCTCGTGAAATATTTAAAAAGAAATATTGTATAAATAGAGATGTGTTCTCTTCTCTCTAAGAAAAAAGATTTTAATAGTTTATTTACTTGACGTGCTGTTTTAACAACAGAGCTTTTTTAATAATATATTAATATCAAACTCAAACGTGTTTAATTAGTGTTTTGATCTATCTCTATATTAGGTTGGTAATTAATCGGAGTTGATTTAAAAACCTAAAATAATTTAATAACTATTATTTAAACCTGATGATAAAATACAGAATATTGCCTACTTTTTTTTGTTAGTTGCCTAAGACTAAGATAAGAGTAAGAGCCTAAGTTAAAAGTTTCTGCCTCCGATACAACTTCAACAATGAAAACGACTGGCAGTTTCTCAGTCTCAGTTTCTCTTGTGTTTTCACTCTTCACTATACTGGACTATAGTAGATATGTTCTGGCAGGCATGTCACTTGACCGCCGGACAACAAGCGCTAGAGTTACCAGAGATATTTTTCCAGCAGACCTAGACCATCTAAGTCCTAAGTTTATCATATTAAATTAGGCCTACTAGCTAAATTCCCCGGCTTTGCCAAGGAGAAAATATTGCATTACCCTAACCCTTTTTACCAAAAAGTTAAGAATATCCTTGGCTGGGAATCAAACACCCACCTTGAGCCGCATGCGCCTAAAATATTATAATTATTGGATTTTACTAGATCTAAACTGAAAACATTTAATGAAAATTTAAGTCCTGAAATTCTTTACAATAGTTTACAAAAATTAATGGAAATAAAATTTAAAAAAGTAGACAAAGAAAAAATAAAGTATGAAATAGATCTATTTAATCTACTTTATCGAACCCAGTGCTCCCAACTGGCAGTCGGACACGCTAACCAATAAGCCGTAAACATGATAAATATCTCTCATGATATGCCTGCCGGAACAATATCTTTCAGCCTATTGGTCCGGACACCTAGACACTCTGTACATTTTATTGTATGTTCTTATAGTATAACTTTGTATTGGTTGCGGTTTGTTTATGGTTTAGTTTCCCACGCCTATACACTTTAGCTTTAAATTCTGCATTATTTAGAGTTTCAAGTTTGTTTTTGTTGTACCATTGTTGTTATTTTTGTGTCTTAAAATTTTAATTATACTTTTTCTTCACCTTTCCAGACACTTAAATTGTTCAAAATGCCTAAGTCACAACCTTCAATGTCTGAAGAAGAAAGAAAAAAACTGATTGAAAAATTGTCAGCTGACCTTGAAGATTTTGTAGCAGAAAGATCAATAGCAGCTAGAAACAAGAAGTTGACGGAGCCTGAAGATACAAGAACAATAGATGAAATAGCAGAGGTTTTTGAATCATTTTACTAGAGATTTTATTTTACCCTGTGTTATTATGAAAGTTTAAGCAGGGTTCCAGCCGCCTCCTAAAATGTCAGGAAGTCCTGAAAATCACATGAAATTTAAAAAAAACATAAAATCTCCTGAAATCTGATTAGAATGCTCTTAAAAATATTATTAACTCTTTCTCTCCGGATCGACGATATCAGCGTCGATTTGTTAAAATATGTTTATTTCGTTCATTTTCAGCGCTATTCTTTTACTTTTACATAAATCTAGAATGATTTCCCTTTGAATAACATCCGGATTTGTGTTTACATCGTGTTTTCATTTTTTCTTTTAAATGCATTTTTATGGATTTTTTTCACCCGTGCAGGGCCGTATGTGGTGGGTAGTGATCATAAATGATAAATACGGGCTTTATATTTCTATTTTAAAAGAAATAATTGTTTTTAATAGTGAAAAATGGTATATATTTTAGGAAAACAATGTAGTTAATTATTTTGGGAATTTATTTATTTTGGTGTGAGCCTTGGAATTTGTGTTATGTAAGACTATGGTGAGTGATTTTTTTTTATATTTTTTTTTTTTAAGTTACTTTTTAAATGTAAGTTACAAATGATTTTATATTCTCTGTAAGGAGCTTTTAGTTTCCTTTAATTCATTACCAACTATAATATTGTCTGATTAAAACCAAAAAAGTTATTAAGATTTGAAGATAGCAATAGTGATGGCAAAAAGAAAAAAAAGGATAATTCCGTCAGAATAGGGAAAATAATTCCGGAGAGAAAGAGTTAAATATTTTATTAATTTTATGTGTATTTGAGTCAGTGTTACATGACATCGTTTATGCCTGAAATGTTTTGATTTTTTCCAGAAAATTCCTTAAAATTTTGTTTTGAGTTTGGTGCAGGAATCCTGTATAAGATGATATTTGTTATAATGTTCTTAATATTTATTTCTATTCTGCTCAGGAGTTAAAAAATCATCCAGCATTTATGACAGAAATTGACTGGAGTAAGCCTTTACCACCTGAAATAGAAGGATTGATGCAGCTTAAATATGAATCTGAAAATCCTACAGGTGAAATTATTTTTATTTCATTATAAGCTATTCAAACTTTTAATATTTCCTTTATTATACAAGTGGCTTTCATAAATGGTTTTAATTCTGTTTGGTATATCCTTCAAAGAAGTATCTTTAGCAGTAAGCAAATATATATTAGTAACAGAAAATGTAATTAACAAAATTATTATTTTCTTTGAATCAATAGCTATACGATTGAGGAAAATGGCCCAAAGAATTATATGTATATGTAAATACTGAGTAAACATTTTTTTATTTTACTCCTTTCATATCTTCGTTACAGCCCGTGCAGATAGTTATAGAGATGATGGGAACGAGCAGTTTAAATTGAAAAAGTATAAAATAGCCATAGCTAACTACACAGAAGGAATCAAGTGCAGATGTCCAGATGCTGAGCTCAACGCCATTTTATATGCCAACAGAGCAGCGGCTCAATTCTATTTAGGTAAAGCTTCTTATGGACAGAATGGTTGCTTTACAGGACATTCACTTTACACTGTCACTTGTAAACACAACCTTCACACAATTTCAGCTTGACACATTCAATTGGCTTTTTCAGTTCTTAACTTGGAAAAAACTAAAGAAAAGTAATCCTCTTTGACAAATTTTCTGTAACTTTAGTAATACTAGGGCATTTTGTGGCTAGCTAACTTTTTTTCAACTAATGTCAGGTATACATCGATTTTAAATGTCTCTTTTAAAAAACAGACAAGTCAAAGGCTCTTACGCTCAGGGCATAGAAAGGGAGGAGGGGGGCACACCTGACCCTGTCCGAGACTAGCCATAAGAAATGCAGCATAAAATTGAGTAGGTCTCCGCTGTCACATGCACTACGCTTTCTCCCCACCTGCTTAATTCTTCCGGATCAATAACACGGCGGCTTGCTCATATTCCTGCACTGCACTCAGGTACCTATCAGAGCTGGGTTGACTCCAGGAGAACCTCCAGACCTGGGGGGAAAAAATCGTAGCTTTCACCAGGACATTTAGTTTGCTAACAGAACGTGCTGCTGCTCGACCACTGGGCTTCATAACTTGAATAAAAGATGAGCGGATTTTTAAAAATTCAAGTTAAAGCATTCTATTATCTTAACCCTTACAGTCCCGGCGCGTATATAGCGGAGCAGAAGGCAGCATAGATAGAAGTAGGTCGGTACAGGAAGGGTTAAAATGAATATAAATCGGTGATGCATTTGCACTTTTTCTTTTTAAGCCATAACATTTTGGAACAAAAAATGAGTATATTTTAAAATGTTTATAATTATGTATTAGTAAATTTAGAAACTTAGACGACTACATATTGTCTTTAATATTTTGAATTTCTTTTTTTTTTTACAATATTATTTGAATAATCTTTAATGTAAGTGAATTGATTTATTATACCAGTAATAAATTTAGTTTTACTGACATTTGTTTGTTTTTTTACTGAATACATTTTTATGCTAAGTTTTTTATATTGCAGGCAATTACAGATCTTCTTTTAACGACTGCATTTTTGCTCGCAAGTTTAAAGTGGACCACATGAAAGCTATTGTTCGAGGTATGCCCCCTAAATCTTTTAATGTTTTCTTTTTAATAGGTAATTCAATATTAGTGTTGTGTTTTGCTTTTCTTTTTATCTACTGAATTATAAACAGTGATAAGCATGAGTTAGCATATTATAAAGTCCAAAACATGGCTACATGGCTGCAAAAGTTGTTTTGAACAATAAAGAAAACTCATTCACCTGTCTAAAAAAAACTGCACTGGCTAACACTTAGGATAAAATTCAAAGTTTTGACTATGCTCTATAAAAAGTTTCTCAATCCATAGAATAGAAAAAAGTATTGTTTATTTGATTGTTGTTGTTTTTTTATAGGGGCTCATTGTTGCTATAAGATGAACAAGTTTGCTGATGCCCTGAGGTGGTGTGATGCTGCTCTTATGGTCTGTAATTGTAGTGTTACTGCATTCATAGCTCTTATGGTCTGTAATTGTAGTGTTACTGCATTCATAGCTCTTATGGTCTGTAATTGTAGTGTTACTGCATTCATAGCTCTTATGGTCTGTAATTGTAGTATTACTGCATTCATAGCTCTTATGGTCTGTAATTGTAGTATTACTGCATTCATAGCTCTTATGGTCTGTAATTGTAGTATTACTGCATTCATAGCTCTTATGGTCAGTAATTGTAGTATTACTGCATTCATAGCTCTTATGGTCTGTAATTGTAGTGTTACTGCATTCATAGCTCTTATGGTCTGTAATTGTAGTATTACTGCATTCATAGCTCTTATGGTCTGTAATTGTAGTGTTACTGCATTCATAGCTCTTATGGTCTGTAATTGTAGTATTACTGCATTCATAGCTCTTATGGTCTGTAATTGTAGTATTACTGCATTCATAGCTCTTATGGTCTGTAATTGTAGTGTTACTGCATTCATAGTATCATAGCTCTTACGGTCTGTAATTGTAGTGTTACTGCATTCATAGCTCTTATGGTCTGTAATTGTAGTATTACTGCATTCATAGCTCTTATGGTCTGTAATTGTAGTGTTACTGCATTCATAGCTCTTATGGTCTGTAATTGTAGTATTACAGCATTCATAGCTCTTATGGTCTGTAATTGTAGTATTACTGCATTCATAGCTCTTATGGTCTGTAATTGTAGTATTACTGCATTCATAGGGATTGGGGAATGTTTGGGAAAATTGGCAAAAGTTTAATAAAACTGACAAAGGTTTGGTTAAGTTTGTAAAAGCTGACAAAAGGTTTGGGGAAGTTTTTGAAAACTGATAAAAGTTTAGGGAAATTTGTGAAAAGTGACAAAAGTTTGTGAATACTGACAAAAGGTTTGGGAAAATTTGTGAAAACTGACAAAAGGTGCCACTCAATAATAAAACTGTCTGTGAAGATTTCATTCCTGCTGTGTTTCAAGGCAAACAACTCTATCACTACTTTCAGATAGATCCTGAACATAAAGAAATATTAGAGCTGAGATTAAAGTCTGAGCAAGGAAAGGTTTGTGCCACTGTTATTATAAATATGTAGTTATATCCCTTGATATAGTAGAATTACTTGGATATTTATTATCCTCTCTCCCTTAATGTAGCAAACAGGAGCACATTAACAAGCATAGCCTATTTAAATCTGAAATTAGCTTATAAAAAAAATATTTTTTTTTGCTAGAAAACTCAAGAGAGAGATGAAAGAAGGCAAGCAGCTCAGGAACGTAAGGAAGAAGCTGAAGAGAGAAAATTACTACAAGTCATATTGGTAAAATAAAATTTTACTAGTTAAATGCCTTTTTTTTATTTTTTCCATGCCTCAGTATTAGTAGATTTTTTTTATGAGTTCTGAGAAAATGTGCCTCATTATTAACTGTAAAATTTAAATTTATAGAGAATCACTCTAAAATTGTGATGATTATGTCATTTTTATTTAATACAGTTGTGATATTAAAGTGTATATCTGTTACATATTTGTGTGAATGATCTAAACAGAGTCGTGAAATTAAAGTGGCCAGCATGAAGGTCTCCAAGGATGCTAAATTTGACCCTCTGCTGCTCACTGCCTTGGAGTCTCACAACCCCACGGGAGCTAAAGTTCATCTCGATGATGAGGGGAAGCTTCGCTGGCCTGTCCTTTTCTTTTATCCAGAGTACACAGAGACGGATTTCATTCAGGACTTCAATGAAGAGCACTGGTAAGTGTGTGTATGGGGGTAGGGGGTAGGGTTAGTCTAGCGGAAGCATGCTCGTCTGGTACACAGATGCTCCTGGGTTCAAATCCTGTTGAAGGCTAGGATGGTTTTTTTTTCGGTCTGGATGGTGTCCCCAACTGTACCTAAGTGTGACAGGTTGTCTGGAGGGTGTCCCCAACTGTACCTAAGTGTGACAGGTTGTCTGGAGGGTGTCCCCAACTGTACCTAAGTGTGACAGGTTGTCTGGAGGGTGTCCCCAACTGTACCTAAGTGTGACAGGTTGTCTGGAGGGTGTCCCCAACTGTACCTAAGTGTGACAGGTTGTCTGGAGGGTGTCCCCAACTGTACCTAAGTGTGACAGGTTGTCTGGAGGGTGTCCCCAACTGTACCTAAGTGTGACAGGTTGTCTGGAGGGTGTCCCCAACTGTACCTAAGTGTGACAGGTTGTCTGGAGGGTGTCCCCAACTGTACCTAAGTGTGACAGGTTGTCTGGAGGGTGTCCCCAACTGTACCTAAGTGTGACAGGTTGTCTGGAGGGTGTCCCCAACTGTACCTAAGTGTGACAGGTTGTCTGGAGGGTGTCCCCAACTGTACCTAAGTGTGACAGTTTTTTTTCTGGAGGGTGTCCTCAACTGTACCTAAGTGTGACAGGTTTTCTGGAGGGTGTCCCCAACTGTACCTAAGTGTGACAGGTTGTCTGGAGGGTGTCCCCAACTGTACCTAAGTGTGACAGGTTGTCTTGAGGGTGTCCCCAACTGTACCTAAGTGTGACAGGTTGTCTGGAGGGTGTCCCTAACTGTACCTAAGTGTGACAGGTTTTCTGGAGGGTGTCCCCAACTGTACCTAAGTGTGACAGGTTGTCTGGAGGGTGTCCCCAACTGTACCTAAGTGTGATAGGTTGTCTGGAGGGTGTCCCCAACTGTACCTAAGTGTGACAGGTTGTCTGGAGGGTGTCCCCAACTGTACCTAAGTGTGACAGGTTGTCTGGAGGGTGTCCCCAACTGTACCAAAGTGTGACAGGTTGTCTGGAGGGTGTCCCCAACTGTACCTAAGTGTGACAGGTTGTCTGGAGGGTGTCCCCAACTGTACCTAAGTGTGACAGGTTGTCTGGAGGGTGTCCCCAACTGTACCTAAGTGTGACAGGTTGTCTGGAGGGTGTCCCCAACTGTACCTAAGTGTGACAGGTTGTCTGGAGGGTGTCCCCAACTGTACCTAAGTGTGACAGGTTGTCTGGAGGGTGTCCCCAACTGTACCTTAGTGTGACAGGTTGTCTGGAGGGTGTCCCCAACTGTACCTAAGTGTGACAGTTTTTTTTCTGGAGGGTGTCCTCAACTGTACCTAAGTGTGACAGGTTTTCTGGAGGGTGTCCCCAACTGTACCTAAGTGTGACAGGTTGTCTGGAGGGTGTCCCCAACTGTACCTAAGTGTGACAGGTTGTCTGGAGGGTGTCCCCAACTGTACCTAAGTGTGACAGGTTGTCTGGAGGGTGTCCCTAACTGTACCTAAGTGTGACAGGTTTTCTGGAGGGTGTCCCCAACTGTACCTAAGTGTGACAGGTTGTCTGGAGGGTGTCCCCAACTGTACCTAAGTGTGATAGGTTGTCTGGAGGGTGTCCCCAACTGTACCTAAGTGTGACAGGTTGTCTGGAGGGTGTCCCCAACTGTACCTAAGTGTGACAGGTTGTCTGGAGGGTGTTCCAACTGTACCTAAGTGTGACAGGTTGTCTGGAGGGTGTCCCCAACTGTACCTAAGTGTGACAGGTTGTCTGGAGGGTGTCCCCAACTGTACCTAAGTGTGACAGGTTGTCTGGAGGGTGTCCCCAACTGTACCTAAGTGTGACAGGTTTTCTGGAGGGTGTCCCCAACTGTACCTAAGTGTGACAGGTTGTCTGGAGGGTGTCCCCAACTGTACCTAAGTGTGACAGGTTGTCTGGACGGTGTCCCCAACTGTACCTATGTGTGACAGGTTGTCTGGAGGGTGTCCCCAACTGTACCTAAGTGTGACAGGTTGTCTGGAGGGTGTCCCCAACTGTACCTAAGTGTGACAGGTTTTTTTCTGGAGGGTGTCCTCAACTGTACCTAAGTGTGACAGGTTTTCTGGAGGGTGTCCCCAACTGTACCTAAGTGTGACAGGTTGTCTGGAGGGTGTCCCCAACTGTACCTAAGTGTGACAGGTTGTCTGGAGGGTGTCCCCAACTGTACCTAAGTGTGACAGGTTGTCTGGAGGGTGTCCCCAACTGTACCTAAGTGTAACAGGTTTTCTGGAGGGTGTCCCCAACTGTACCTAAGTGTGACAGGTTGTCTGGAGGGTGTCCCCAACTGTACCTAAGTGTGACAGGTTGTCTGGAGGGTGTCCCCAACTCTACCCTAAGTGTGACAGGTTGTCTGGAGGGTGTCCCCAACTGTACCTAAGTGTGACAGGTTTTTTTCTGGAGGGTGTCCTCAACTGTACCTAAGTGTGACAGGTTGTCTGGAGGGTGTCCCCAACTGTACCTAAGTGTGACAGGTTGTCTGGAGGGTGTCCCCAACTGTACCTAAGTGTGACAGGTTGTCTGGAGGGTGTCCCCAACTGTACCTAAGTGTGACAGGTTGTCTGGAGGGTGTCCCCAACTGTACCTAAGTGTGACAGGTTGTCTGGAGGGTGTCCCCAACTGTACCTAAGTGTGACAGGTTGTCTGGAGGGTGTCCCCAACTGTACCTAAGTGTGACAGGTTGTCTGGAGGGTGTCCCCAACTGTACCTAAGTGTGACAGGTTGTCTGGAGGGTGTCCCCAACTGTACCTAAGTGTGACAGGTTGTTGACTTAAAACAGTAAAAGTGGCTGGACATTGTGCTGGCCGCAATATCCCATAATGTGCAGTGGCCACAAAAGTGGTGAATACTGCTTCACTGCCCTATGGATCAAAGCACGATGGCTTTAAATCATCCCATTACCAGTGGCGTAGCTAGGGGAGGGGGTCCAAATTCAAAAGTCCTCCCGGACCCCTACTTCAGGGGGGCCCTTAAAGGTGTGCCCGAATTGTTTTTTTCTCATGTCATAATGTTGAATTCAAAATGCTTGGGGCCCCCTAAAGAGGCCAAGGCCCCCAAATCCCTAGCAACGGCACTGCCCATTACATGAACTAAAAGACTATCTTAAAATTGAGTCTAGTATAGTGTACACTCTTCCATTTAGAGCCTACTGAGCATGCTAAACTATGTGAAAGCATGGAGAGTTGCGCTATATAAATGACCATCACAATTTCAAGCCTTGGCTGTGAATCTTAAGGTCTCCAAAGGGCACTACTAATACTACTATAGAATTAATTTATGTCAGGCTTGTTTTTTTTTATTAGTCACCATTAGGTGAATACAAATAAAATGTTTGTTTGTTTGTTTGTTTTTTCTTCTCCATAGTTTCTATGATCATCTTGTTCACATGTTTGGTAAAGAGGTTGAACCAGCTTCATGGGATGTAGAGCAGAAATATAAAGCAGAGGACATAGAGGTAAAGAAATCTTGTGTAGTTTGATAGCGATCTTGCTGTTGAACAGAATTTTAGCATTTGGTGAAGAAACCATGAATACACATTATTGACTTGTTCCAAAAGATAAAAACTGCTTATCCTTAGCTGTAATACTAGAAGTATGCTAATTGGTACATTTGAAAGCTTATATTTTTATATATATATTTTTTTTTTGTATTTAATAAATGATGTTAAATCAATGTTATTTACAGATTTATTTTGAGAATAAAGACGAAGAGAAACTCTACAAAGTTGATCCTCATTCATGTTTACTCCAAGCATTAAAGCATAAAAAGTTTGTATAAGTAGCCGTTAGTGGATTATTTAGTGTGAGAGTGTAGTTTTTCTTATTGCCAAAGTCAAATTTCAATTCACTTTTATTAAACCAAATACAAAAACTTTTGATTGAATGGCCTATGACCCCGGGAAAGTGATGGCACACCTATGCAGCTGGTGAATATTAATGTTAAATGATCTCTATGAAAGAATCAATCAAACAATATAGTCGACATAATATGAAAGTCCAACGGAATTAAAATTAACCCTTACAGTCCCGGGCGCGTATATAGCGGAACTGAAGGCAGCATAGATAAAAGTAGGTTGGTACGGGAAGGGTTAAAAATAACTCATAAACCTTAAAGCCGTGTGTTGCATTTTACTTTTATCTGTTACAGTCCAAACAAATATGTTTATTAAAAAAAAGGTTAAACTAGTACAGCAGTTATTAAAAGATTACATAGACTTATATTAATAAAATATATTATTTAATAAAGAAAATGTCTTTCATCGTATACTTTTAAATAGAGTCAGGATTTGAATTAGTAAATAAAATATATAACACTACAAGTGGATCTTTAAAAAAAATTCTGATAAAAATTGAGGGACCTTGTGTTTAAGTTTCCCTGACAGGTTTAATTCTCAACTACACAAAAAATGTTTTAAAATAGTCCAAAATAGTTTTTTTTAATTGTATAATTTAGTCTAGGGCAGAAAAAAAAAGTAAAAATATAGTTTAGTAAATAAACAGAGTTAACTAAACTGTTAATAAGACTAAAAACTTTATTTGTTGTTGTATCTTATCAAACAGTCATGTATTGTCTACATTGATCAATGGATATATTCTATGTTGGTGTTCCCTTGTGTTACAGGTACCTAGTTTATGCTGGGACTCCAGGATTTATTCTCTGCGTGCGTGGTTCCAGGTTTCAAGGAGAACTTCTCAACAGATATAAACACTGACAGATGCATTACAAATAAAACTATATTGTGTTCACTGTATTCAATTGTTTTGTTACATTTGTTTATACACAACATGTTTATACCATTAGACTTTGGAAAATAAATGAAACAACGATAATAAGTGATGTCTATAATTTTATGATACAAGGATAATAAGTGATGTCTATAATTTTATTGACTAAGTATTCCTACAGTGAAATCTTTTTATACCATAGTTATAGTTTAGTTATACCATAACAAATCTTAAGTGTTTTTCCAGGTGGGGTATTTCTAACTGTTCCCATAGTCATATGTTATACTTTTGAAAAGCATAGCATAGTTTAGTATTCTAAACTAATATAGCTGCAGCTTTATTTCTACAACAGTATGCAGAGTCTATAAGAATAACTTGGCTGGTTTCAACTTTCACTGATGTCTTCAATTTCTAGTCTCTTCCCACCTTAGGCACATCATTTTTTGTGTGCTGTTAGGATGACGCAAGAAAATTGCATAATTGTCAAAACAAGAAAATTGCATTATGGTCAACACAAGAAAATTGCATAATTATAATGTCTTGCATTACACAAATGTTATTGTCCTTTTACAATTAATACTAATAAAAGATAAATTACTACACATTAATTATATATCTGGGCACAGTAGATGTATTTTATCAATATTCTGGTACAGACGTTGTCCATTTCAATATTTTAAATAATACATTAAAAAAGCCATAAACCATTCCAAAAGTCACGGTTGTATTAAAATGTTTTCAATTAATTACTGATCATTAAAAAAATATTTAAAAATATACATTTAATGTATTTTTATGAACCATTTCACCTTAGAAGAATCTGTAGCATATAAGATAATCATGTTTTTGTTTGTTGTTTATAAGCAATTACTAGTAAGTAAAGTAGATGTCGGACCAGATTGATCATAGGGCCGGTGAAGCAGCATTCACCAGTTTCAGTGGCCATAGCATACTAGGGGATGTGTGGCCAGCACAATGCCCAACCGCCAACAACATCTTCCCTTTTATTTGACCTCAATCTTTATTTTCTACACTAATGTTTCTGCTTGCAATCAGATATTTATTTTATGTTGCTAGTTTCCTTATTGAAAGTTTTTGAGGCTTGTTTTTATATATAAAGTAATGAGAAAACAAAATATTCCTTATAATCAACATAAACTATTAAACAACAAATTACTTACTAAAATAGAACCTTGCAAAATAAAAAATGAAACCTTTTTATGTCTTTTTTTTAAGTGCTTAACTTCTATGATCATTCATTATGTTGGAGTGACAAGTTATAAACACATGTAAAAAAACAACAACTAAAATTATTATTTAATCAACAATTTCAATGTAAAAAAATCAGATTGCTTAGTATCCTTGATAACAAAACAAAATGAATAACAAAAACTAATAGGGCAAATCATTTCAGCAAGTGATTCAGTTCTGTAACGTGTTTGTAATAAAAATATTTAAAAAAAACATTTGAGATGGTCAAACTGTTATTCGTTAAAGAGCGACCATTTTCCATTCTTCAACTTTGGGTTGTGTCCCCTGCAAGGGCAGCGAGCAAGGCATGAAGAGCATGATGAGTCCACCCAAAACACACAGGCAGCCTGCGAGGATAAGGCCAGTGTCGAATCCTCCTGTAAGCTCTTTGATGCAGCCTGCGGATGAGAAGTTTTTGTTTATAAACCAAATTATTGGTGGACTTAGACCTAAGCTTATAGGCCTACGCCTAAGCTTATACAGTAGGCCTATAAATAAATTATTATTATTTTTTTACAAAAATGTTTTAAGAAGAGCAAAAGTAAAAATAATACTAAAATTTCATAGGTGGACATTTTGAAATGAATTTTTGTTTAAAAAAAAGATAAATATAACAACTAATAGATCTATATATTTTTTTAAGTTAATTTGATTTTTATACTAGAAGTAGGCTACGCAGTAAAGACCAATTTCCGATCAATTAGGCCATAGTTTGTTTACTAGGCTACTTATTACTAGTTTCTTTATATTATACAAGAGAATTAGATGTTCTAAACAATGAGCCTTCTTTTCCTTTTCTTCAACTCATTTCATGTAGGCCTATGCCTACCCTGTAGAATAAATGTTTGGGTGGGCTGAAAAGCACCATGAAGATTTCCAGCGTTCTTAACAGAATTTTAAGCCGAGACAATTCAGGATGGAGTTCTAACGATTTGACGCTATTGGCTGATTAAACCTGCTTTTAAAATTCCAATAATGCAAGGACTAATTCGTATAAATTCTCTTTCCTTCCGATGATAGAAATATGTCGCCTTAAATGTCAGGTAACCCTAATAATTTATAATTTAAAACGTAGAGAAATTTAAAAAAAACCACCAACCACGGTTAATTGCTTGACAATGATCTTCTATATAGAAGGATCGTCTTTAACATCAAGCAGAATTTAGCCTAGAATAAATAATAGCTATTTCATAAAGTAGGCCTTCAATTAAGATTTTGAAAAATACATTTAAATTCTTTCAAATTCAAGATGCCCCTTAGATATATTTATTAATCATAGGCTAGATCTAAGCTTATATTTTATGTAGCGTTACGTCGTGTATTATTTGCAGATAAGCTAACTTTTATAAACATAAATTTAGAATATACATTAAAAAGTTTAAACAACACTCATCTAAGTTTAACATACTTGCTAATGGTGGGCCTAGAAAAGTCCCTAAACCGTTGGACAGCATGAGATACCCAAGGCCGTTTCCAAGGCTTTGAACACCAACAAGGTCAGTGAGAACGACTATCAGAAGGCCGAGAATCACCCCGAATGAAAGTCCGCTGACCACTAAAAAGACACTGTACAATATGGCGTTATGGAAAAGTGGGAATGCAATTGCACCAGCTCCCATTAATAAACATGCTACTGTGTACAGGAAGTGTCGGTTGACTTTCTCCATGTTACCCACAATACCGCCACAAATCCCGCCTAGAAAACTGGCGAATCCGAACACGCCGCTTTGCCAGGCGGCTTCCATCAAAGTTAACCCTTTATCCTGGAGAAATTCAGGAGCGAACGATTGAATGATGGCATACCCAGCATTCCACATGATGTTGCTAAGGAAGTAGATGTTGAAACGGTAGTTTGTGAAGATGTAGATGTGGCGGGAAGAAAGCGGTATGCTGGAAACGGTGGAAACGCTCATTTCCACGTCCGAGACAGACCTGTGTGGCTCACAGAAGAAAATGTTCTCTATGTAGATGACAGTGGAGCCTCTAGACCCCAGGGCGAACAAAGAATGACCGGATACAGACCGCGGATATAACACATCAAGGAAACTAACCCTATGATTGTCCGATCGACGTGTTTCTGACATCCTTTTATGTAGAACCTCGTATTTTTCTCTCAGTCTGACCGTTTTTTCTCCCGTGTTTGACTCCTGAGAGAAACCGCGCCTGATTGGGGCGTTTATGCGCACTGGCACTAGCATATTGTCTCTGGAACTAGTAGTGCTCATTTTATCTATAAAATCGATTTCGCTTAAGTCAACACCAAAATTATCATAGTTTGCTATTGTTTGATAACTTGCGCAACTGATGTAACTTTGGGGCCTTTCGGGCTTATTAACAGGCTCTGTCACAATCTCGTCTGCTCGGTTTTTCTTTGATGCGACTAGCGCGGTTGTCTCCGCTTGCGTATCCGTCAGGCAATTCTCCAGTTTCAGCCTCGGTTTCGCCGCCTTTTTACATCCGGGTAAAGTCGTCAGATTCGGCGGGTATCTGAGAAGCGCCGCAAAAATGAACAGATGAAGGTTAAGGCCGGCCACGAAGATAAGGGAGCCTTTCCAGCTGTAGATGTCGATGAGCAGCCCGACTATCACGGGGAGGGCGGCGGAACCCAGGCCTGATCCACTCGTGGATACCCCAGTAGCGATGCTGCGGTACTTGTCATAGTAAAGTCCACTAAGGACGTGGGACGGGATGTAGGTACAACAGTTTCCGAAACCTGAAAATATAAATCAGATGATAAAGAGGAAAATAAATGCAATTTATGCTGTATGTCAATGAAAGCTTTAAATCAGAAATGTGCAGCAGGCGGCCCACGGGTTACAAGATAATCTGCCTAGCCTTGCAATGTATCCCCACAGAGCTTCTAAATGCATTTTTTTATTCATGGTATTAAAAATGTTTTAAAAAATTAGAATGTTTGGACAATCTTGATTTAATAAATTCCTTATCCGGCCAAAAGACGATAAATGATTGCTAACCCTTGTTTTAAATTATGTCAGTAAAAGACTAAGCCACACTAGAAGCAAAATCAGTGTTTGCAAGAACATAGGCTATGCGCATGAAATTTAGATCCAATGTTGGATTAGGACTTTAATGACGCTAACGTCTGTAATAATTGTAATATTCATATTACAAACTGGCTAATGGTCTCAACAATAGTTTGGTTATTTAAATCGCATCTTTCATTGATTGACATCTTTTTATGACTACGATTTACTATTATATCTATTATTGCCAAATATATATACGTTCCCCCTGACAAAAATCATAGACCCCTGTATATATGAATATATATACAAGTGTGTGCGTGCATATGTGTGAGTGTTTTCCCCCTTCTAATATATTTTTATAACATGTGATGAAAACACATAGACAGAAATGTCATTATTATGTCATAAAACACGACATTCGACACTATTTGTAATCTCTTCTGTAATCCAATCTACCACCAGCCCCAGTGCATAGCACCAACAACTCACCGCATCGCCCCATCGCCCTCTGCCTCACACTCACATACAATGTAGACTGAACCGAGAGCGATCTAACCGCTATACAGACTGGTGTATTTAATCAATATATTTTATCACTTTCTCTTGGTGTATTCCAGGCTGCTTTTTTTAAACTCATTCTTCTTCTTGGTATTCCCCCATGTAAGATTAGCAAGGGAGATAACTCATCACAAAATAGGGAAAATATCATAAATAATTGAAGATGTAAAAAAAATGTATCGAACACCTAATGCATAAATTAAGTATAATATCTATTTTCTTGTATTTCTAAATGCATAAAAATGGCTTTTGCCAAATAATGATATTCAATTTCCTATGACTCAATTTCCAGTTAAATATGCAGACCATCAAAATGTTTCTCAGTTATTGATGAATACATTTGCCAATAATGTCATTGATGATGTTAAAATATTCATTTGCTTCTTTCCTTATCATCTTTACTTATCATATAAAACTACATAACTTGTAATTACTTACAAGATAGATATATTATATATGTTACGTGCTCGTGCGATAATATTATTTTATGTGGCTGTTGTCTAGATGTAGGCTCAATTCCAAGAGTTGTCTGCTTGTATATTGTCTTGATTATTCCATTAATTATGGTTTGATTTTAATGTTAATTCAATGTAACACTTTGAATTTCAATTGAGATCAACACCGGTTGCACAATAATTGTAATTATATTTGGTACAACACTTGAATACAAGACGAAGATACATGAGAAAAATACAAGTCCAAACTAATTCTGATAAAACACTATGTACAGGTAATGTTCCTACTACGAAGATAAACTCTCAACTGTAACCTCACTCTTTAAAACTAGAAACTAAAAAAATTAACTCTGAGGGCAGAAGCATTGCTATATATAAGATATCTCTTTTTACATTTCCTAGGAGTACTGGGTGGTTAGGATAACAGGCGCAGTTTGAAATTAGGTGACACATGTCGGTTGGCTTTAAAATACAAAACATTAATCATGCATCTAATTACAATCACATTGATTAAATTCTATCCACGCTGTACCACGCAGATTCTATGATGTTCTTAAACTTTAGCACTAGACATTAAAACGTCATTGGATCAAAGTATCTACGCACTTTGAGGTGTATGTGTTTATATCCAAGAGAAAATGTGAGCATACTGGCAACTCCTGCGACGCAAAAGATGCCAAGCTGTATCGGCTAAGCCTTTCCCTTGTACACATCTGATGCGTGGAGAGAGGGGAACTGATGCATGGCAACATCAGCCTCTCTTGCTCAGCACAGAAATATTTGGAGAGGCACCTTACACACCGGTATAAATGTGGCAGAGGGCAAACTTCGCCTTATGGCGGAGGCTAAACGAGCAGCGAAGAAAAGTAGGCTGCCCCTAACAATCTCCAACGGTCCATCTTTCAAGTGCCAGAGATGCGACAGAGCCTGTCTCTCAAGGATAGGTCTCCACAGACACAGTCAATTTTGCAGGGCTGGCCAAATCACAGGATCGCAAATCTAATCGTCTTTTAAGACTATGGAGCCAATGATGATATGCCGCAATAGATAATTTTAGTATTGCACTGGTCACATATAATTTTCAAGTATGAATTTAATAAAAATGTGAAATGACAAGCCAGCTTTTGTTATCTTTTTGTAGATAATTATTAAGTAGTAAATGACTGTAGAATAATGAGTGCCGAATTGTAGACTGTATTATTTATTTGGCTAGAGCCCCCATCAGTTAATGAAATATTTTTTTATTACGTTGTCTTGTAGTTATTATAATTACTGCTTCAATTGTTAGTATCATTATTAGTTCATTTTGATATTAGTTTAGTGTAGTCTAGGTTGGTCCTGATTCAAAATATCCCCTGGCAATCTTTATAACATTGATTAGAGTTTATTTGATTTATTCATTGTATATTTATGTTGGCTCAAATACACAGCAAGTATCGTGTTGTTATTGTGTAGTGTTGGCAATTACTATTGTAGTATAAATAAAACACACACAATACTGGAACGTGAAGAACTGATATAAATCGAGTTTTGTAAACAAACGAATTATGCTTTAATCACAGAATCATCTTTTAAAGTCCAAATATAAGAATGCTATTTACACAAGTGTCAAGAATAGCACATATCCATAGAATAGGTAAGAAATATATGCAATATTCAATAGGCTATGAATAGCATTGAAATTACTGGTAAAACAATAATGACATTTTTGTAGTATAAATCCTTAAGAATTTTATCTCAGAGCATTAAAAAAAAATATGTCTTTACTAGTCGATAGATGCCAAAGAACTGATGAAATTTCTTACTGATTCGCATGGGTCTGTGATATGGGTCGATACGATACCATAACCGAATACAAGAGAGTACATTACATTATGGCTGATGTAAACAGATTATATATAATAAAATACTAGCGTGCGATGGAATATCCGAGTATGACCAACAACGTTTGAAATCGGCCATGCTGTCCGGTGATGTAGCTGGGAAAAAATCAAGAAGTCTTGGCTTATGAAATCATTTCTATCATTTCTACGCCAATTCTTATGAACGAGTATCTTTCATTTAATTATGGTACAATGTAGGCTATACATTTACGTTTCGTAACAATATATATATATATACTTATCATATAGAACTATACAACATGTAGGCCTATACCAGATATAACTAAAAAAAACTTGTATTTACTTAGGCTACCAGATATAACTAATTGACATGTATTCACTTACCAGTCAGAACACCAAAGAAGAAGCACATGGTTGGTATGTAAGGCATGAAAGGCATGCTAAGAAGTCCAACAGTCACCAGCAATGAACCACAAAGGGCAATTTTTCTGTAGCAAAATTTGGTCATCAAAAAACTCACTATAGGACCTTTTGAAAAAGAAAAAAAAGATACTTTGTGATTGTAATTAGTAGCTTATAGAATATTGCTGTCTCTAGGTTTAAGACTGCAACAAATTTTTCATAATCACGTCTAGCTTTCTTAAATGCCGTAATAAACAAATAATTTTTATATATTCATGTTTTTTTTCGACAGTGCTTTCACCCAATCACTAAAAGACACTTAGAAAAATCGTAACCTTTTAATATTTAGTTGCCCACTTTTTCTACCAATAGATGTAGGCCTAGATTATTTGTTTAAAAAAAATCGTGTGCAGAAAATATAGACTAGTTTCAGGATCAAGAAAATATTTAGCAGATCTCTTATCGCTACCGACATAGACAAAAGTGTGCAGTTGAAGATTTCTTGATATATTGACGCTTCCATCAAAGTTTAAAGTTTTAAAAAAAAGGAAGGAGTGGGGGGTGGGGGGCTCAAACCCATTAACTTCTTCCATGAGATCCTCTTTTCTTTCCGAAAAAAAAGGAGTTTTTCTTTGTTTATCTAGCGAGTTGGGATAATTAAGTTAATCATTGTAACGAATTAAAAAATATGTCAAAGGATAGGTTAAAAAAGGTTCGACTTGCCCGCTAATGCCTCTTCCCGACCTTACCTTGCCAAGCTGGTTAAGCGACAGCTACATTTGTAATATTAAGTCGACCTTATTTTGTAACTTTATATTGTGACAGTCCAGTGAAGTGGGTAATTGGGAAAATAATGTGCGTGTAGTCTATGTAACTATATTATTATTTTGGCTATATTTCAATTTAAAAAAAAGTTTCATAGATTAATTTCCTTTCCATTTCGGGTACCCAGTCACATGCCGTCGCCACTAGTTATGGAGTAGTTAAACTGGAGTTCCTATATGGTTATATGACACATCTCCTTATTAAATGCAATTACTTTTGTCTATATAAGTTCCTATTATTTATGCTAATGGTGTAAGTTGCTATGTGCCGTTATTCTATCTAGAGGAATCAATTGACCTTTGGTGTCGAGTTTTCAAAAGTTATACATAACATGTTAGAACATTAAGAAAACAACACTATGCCATTTATCTTCCTAAAACTATAAATCTTTCAATAGAATGTGCAAGGGTGACTACTCTGTTGTGATGCTTTCATACCTTAAACAACACTATGCCAACTATCTTCCTAAAACTATAAATCTTTCAATAGAATGTGCAAGGGTGACTACTCTGTTGTGATGCTTTCATACCTTAAAAGTAGAAGAAAATAATGTCATATTATGTTATCGATATTAGATATTTTTTATTGTACTTTTGTTTACATATATAAACAAATTATATTCTTATCTCACGATATGTTTCAAGATAAAGTCTAATAATAATGTTGGTACAAAATCTCAGTTACAAGTACTCCGGAATAGATAAACCATGCAAAATATAGGCCTACAGTGTATGCTGCACACCAAGATCGTATTGGTTAAAAAACTTAAAAGTTAAATGACGTTGTATTGGATACACAATCGGCTCGGTAGCGGTGACTGGTGATCTCCACATTGACTCTCCTTTTATCATCAAGTGTGTCAATACAATTTACGGTTAGTTTCATAGATGATAAAGAAAAAAAATAGATTCTATCTGAACTAAGATTACAACGTCTACAAAATATCAACAAAAAAGTAAAAATATTGAAACTAAAGAAATATTTATCAAACTTTATGTATAGGCCTATATGTAGTCTTAGTAAACAGAGTCCAATCGTTGAACCTAAATGCGGTCTAAAGGCATCACTGGCTCACACTATATTTACTCTCTCTCTCCCTCTGGCACCCTCTCTCCCTCTTACCCTCTCCCTTCCATTCCTATTCTCCCTATATCTCCCTTTACCGCCGTTTTACTTGTAGTGCTTGAATCAGAGCCAATTGTGGCGCTTAGGGTCAGCAAGAAGCGTGGCCCAAATATGTCAAAATTGTCATGTAAATACTCCCGTTACCCAAGAAGATAACAACAAAGACGATAAAATCAAGAAATCGAAGAGAGTAGCATTTCCTTTGTTGTCTCTCAGTGGGACAATTAATTATAGCCCCGCCCCCGCCCCCCTTTCCCAAATGGATGTTGGTTTCTAAAAGCTATTCGCTAACCTAATGTCGAACGAAATTGTTAGATTTTTTTTTGTTTCATGTGAGAAGTTTTACTATCTTTATTTCTGGAGAGTAGACTTCAGTTCTTTATGTAGTTATGTTTGCTTTACATTCATTTTATTTGTGAGAATTTCTAGCGTTTAACTGGTTGTTATTGTTTACCCAGTTGATGAAAACGTTCCTTTGAATAGCACATGGAAATACATTTTACAAGTTCAATGGATGAGTCTAACACATGTTCCTTGAACTCTCCAAAACTATGTTAGGCGTATCAACAAAAACAGATGTGAAATCAGTATCAGAAAGAGCACCTTGTTGTGTTAGCTTGCCATCATTTTGCTTTCATAAGTCTTTCAAAATAATTAAATAATTTTCAGTATACATGCACATTTTGATAGCATTGTCAGATGGTTTGCATAGCCCTTCTCTGTCTTTAAGAGCAATGAATGGATGTGTCGGCAAGTAATTTGAGCACAATGCTTTTCTACATTAGTCACATTACAAAGGTTTAGGGGCCATTTTACATACATAAACAGCTATTGACAAGTCTTGATGCATGTATAAAAAAAGGGAAGAGAAAAATATTTCCGGTTCCATTCGATCCTTTGCTTCGCAACATGTTTGTGGGCTGCGTTACTGGTTGTACGAAAATGTGTAAGGATTACATTTAATTTTATTTCATTTCCAAAAGAAAACGATGTAAGCTTATTGTGAAAGTCAGAAGTGAGAAATCACCTTTTTACTTCCTTTCTTTTAACTCCTACTGTCTGCTTGGTTGGTTGGTTGGTTGCTTGGTTGCTTGCTTGCTTAAAAAAACTTTGCATCGATTTTTCGACCACTTCCCTTCGTCCAATCGAGACGAAACTTGGCCAGCAGACTTGTCCAGAGTCCAGACTAACAATACATTCTATCAAATTGTCAGCATCATAGCCTTTGGAATAGTCACTAATACCTTTGACCAATTTGCGAATCGAATAAAAAAAACATTGTTGCCTATACCGGCAGAGACGGGAGTAATTAACTTTTCGGATATGTTCCTTTTTACGAAATAAATAGAATGAAAACGACACAATAGAGGCCGAAACAAAGCGAGTTATCTTTTTTATGGTTTTTGCGGGCCAACGCTAGAAAAAAAAGGATGCGCAAAATTTTTGTGTGGAAATTTACAAGTCAGTCATAAAAGATTGACTTGTATAAGGGGCAAGGGTGTTAACTCTCATCAGCAATACGGCCCATTGTCTAACATCACCAAAAGCATGCTTAAAATAATTAAACATTTTAAATAGAACCGGTAGTTCATGCTCTCTTCCATTCGAAAAAGGTCTTGCCTCATTAAGACTTATCAATTGCTAGCTACATAAGCCAAAGAAGCCTCCTTACGAAAATTAAAATTATATTCACTAGGCATTGGTACATTTTCAGTGAACTGCGCTTGGAGTGGTAATGACACTAGATCATATTGTCGAGCAACATGAACATTAAATACAGTGATTAATTTATCATTGATCTTCAATCCATCCATAATGACATTCATTAATTGTCTTGATGGTGTCCTGCTGAACTTAACATTGTTTACATCTATAGGCAAACATTGTGCTCTATCCTGCTGGATACAATTCTCAGTTGTCTCAACATGGTGCCTAATCACTTGTATGCTGCAGCGAATTGAGCAGTTGCTGGATTATTGTTTCATTTACCAAAGCTCCTTATTGAGGCAAAGAAGAGCGTAATCTGGTCTTGGTTAAAATTTAAAGTCAGAATGTGTTTGAGTGAAGAATTTATAGGAGCAACAAGTTTTTCAAAGCGTGCAATAATACTGTCGATGCAACACCAACATCCAATAAATCCATTGTTTCTATTTGATATTAAAATTGGATTACCTTTACTATCTCTAATTCTAAATAAACGCTGGCGTGCTTCATCTAAAATAGGTTTCCAAATATGAACATTTAATTATTTTGTAACAGCTGCCTTATGTCCCTTAGCAAACACATTTCTTGAATATAGTAGGTCTACATCAAAATGCCAATCAAAATCTTTGATCAATTTGATTAAGGATGAACAGTCCAAAAAAATAGTTATTATCAGCTCATTGATGCATCGGTGCATCGAACACACTGGCAGTAAATGTATGTAGACTTCATTTTTTGTTTCGATATGTGCCGATTTCAATTTGTTACCCAGACGTAGACCCTCTGCTTATTGTACATCATATAGTGTGGTAATTTGGAGACCAACACATTTAAAGTCTAGAACTATCATGTGATAGTTTAAAGTCACCAGAGACAATTTCTGAACAATTTTATCACGTGGCTTGGATTCAAAATAATATTAATGTGCTCCAAAGGCTCACAAGGATGTTGAAATGATGGTGAAAAATTGGGTGAGAAAGGGTCAATATTGCAACCAAGTGCACGAAGCATGGCCAAGTTACATGCAGGTCCATCACAATGGAAGGATGCTACAATAACACCAGTCTTATAAAGTCGGAAATTACATTCATTAATCACTTTGCACGTTTCTTCTCCGGACAAACCATCCATTAAACAAGATCCGCATGGTACTTTCCAGCTATCATTAACTATCAACAGTCAATAGGATCTAGAGAAATATTCTCATATTTCATATCAACGCATACATCAATCCTGATATCTTACAGACATTGCTGTTTGAAAATGTATTTATCTGGCGCTGCCGGGACATTTACAGGCGGAAAGTGCAGAGTACTTTGTCATTTTTAACTAATATTTTCACATTAGTTCATTAGACAGTCAAACACCATATATTAGCTAGATCTATTTTATTAGTATTTTTACTGCGAATTTGTGAGAATGCTGAACACCATGGCACCAGTTTAACTTTTCGGTCGTTTATCACGCAGCAAGGATTAATTGTGTGCATTGGGAACATAACTGTGAAAGAATATGACAGTGACAGACTGTTAGTGCTGTCTCTCTAGGCCAGAAACATGTAGTAAATTGACGAGAGAAGTCATCAAAACACGAAACATTTCTAACCGGCCGGACTGGAATTTCTAGTAGTCTAGGATTGTCAAACACTATCGAACCTAGGTCCACAAACAATAAATAGAGCAGCCTATGCCGGTGGGACACACTAACAAAACTAACCATGTAATCTTATTCGGTTAATTTGAATAAGTTCTACAACACCAAAAAGTTTAAATCAAACATTTTAAAAAAGTATTTATTCAATAATTTTGAGTATTGTATACCGAGGCCTGAGACAATTTTTGATACGTTAGGTTGAAATGTATTTGCAGCTCCAACTTTTATCAGAGATGGCAAGTGATCACCAAGCCAGATTTGTTTTCAGAGAAGCTGGTGCTCATTTCATAAAGGGAAATAGCCCAAGCATTTCCAAATCCTTTTTGCAGACTGACTGAAATTTGCAAACCTCAAAAGAAAGTATGAAAATAAGCAAGGTACATCAAAATTACTTCGCTTTGAGTTTAGAATCTGACTGCATGTTTTATAGTTTCATCTGCAAGCTTTCTTCTGCCTTGGAGACATCAAAGGTAGCCTAAATGGTACTGTGAATAATGCAAAGCGTTGTTACAACGATGAGAAATATCGGCATCTTTCTTGAAATTCTTTTAACATAATATTTTAACTGACTCACATGCTAGTAAAGTTTAGTGCAAGCTCAGCATTGACAGTGTTTTTCAGCTTTTTGCATTTAGGAAATTGAATATATTTTCATTTTTACAGCGGTGCTATTTATACCGTACGTTCACTTTTTACAAGCACCCAGTCGGCACGCGCGGGCCTCAAGTTCGCTTATAAAAAGGCAAATGCGTCTCGCGGACCTCCTGTTTGACATGCCTTAGGAAGTCTATTTGTGAGATGTCAGAGGCCAACTCTAGACTTTCATACAAACCAAATAAGCTTTAACCATAGACTATAATAAGTAGATCTATAGAGGACAACCATATTGCATTTGGGTGTGATTTTAAACAAAGTTTTACATAATTGTAAAGATAGGCCTACCGACAATAAAAAGGTGTAGGCCTATATGTTGAAGCAAGAAATATTTGTCATAATCAGTTGTAAACTTCCAAATGTTAATAGAAAAAAAACTAACCCATAAAAACAAAGTTTTTATTATACTCTCTTTCTTTGTAAACTAAGTTTATATTTAATAAACTATTTTGATAGATTAAAATAAATATAAGTGATATTATACCTTATGAATTTCCACACTAAAATAATTTTGCGCATCCTTTTTTTTTCTAGCTTTGGCCCGCAAAAACCATAAAAAGATAACTCGCTTTGTTTCGGCTACATTGTGTCGTTTTCATTCTATTTATTTCGTAAAAACGAAAATATCCGAAAAGTTTATGTACTTCCGTCTCTTCCGGTAGAGGCAGCCATGTCTTACGTAAAATATTTTCTTCGATTCGCAAATTGGTCGAAGGTATTCGTGACTATTCCAAAGGCTATGATGCTGAAAATTTTATAGAATGTTTTGTTAGTTGTGACAAGTCAGCTGCCAAAGTTTCAGCTCGATTTGTGGTTGAAACATCGATGGAAAGTTTTGCAAGAAGACAAGCAAGATAGCAATCAAGCAGACAGTAGGAGTTAATAAAAAGGGAGTAAAAAAAGGAAAAAAATCAACATCAAATAAAAATTTTTTAGGGATTGTTCTTATTAGGCAAATAGTTTTACCACTACCTTTTTCCACTTCTAATCCATAAAAAACAACAGCAAACATACAAAAACTATAATAAAAAAAAAGCTATTGACTCTAAGTAAAGGCGACGGCTTTTGTCTGGCGAAGCACGTCTAAATTTGGGAGTAAACACTTTTATTAGATCTAGCTCATTTTGTATTATTATTTTTGCTTTCTCTAGTACAGATTGTTAAAAACAATTTTTTTGAAATGCATATTATGGGTTTGTTAGTTTGTGCGCATGTGATCGGGTCTGTGTGGGATTGAACGTGATATTTTAAAGTTTATTCAGTTAATAACACAATGTCAATAATTCTTTTAGAAACAAAAAAAAGCCCATTCTTTCTAGTTTTATAAAAAGTTTACTTAGCACACTGAATATTAATACAACACTTGCCAGAGATTCAAATGTTGTCTTAAAACAAAACATTTATATCTATGAAACATTGAAATTGAATGCATTTGGTTGGTAACCCGAGCTAGGGTTGGAGCTAGGGTTGGAGCTGGTAGAAGACAGTTTCTTATTTTGTCTATGAGTGACTCACCACAAAGGCAAAAAAGTTATCGATTTACTTCCTTTTTTTGGGGGTGCATATCTTATCAAGCGGAGATAACAAATTCATGTAAACAATATTGTCAAGCATAAACTGAATGTACAAATATAACATGCAACCTAATGACTTTATACAATTAATTAATTACGTCTGTTTCTGATTGAGCGTCTCATAAAATTTGTTGATAGCGTAACGAGAAAAATCTTTACTTTCATCATTTATACGTTATTGAAAAAAAGAAATGACTCAATTACATGTTGATAATCTTGAAGCTTGGTGGCACATACATAGAACTTGAATATATTTGTCAATCAAACAAATTATTAAACAAAGTTAAATCTAGTCTAATGTTATGCAATCAATTATTATCTCTGTCTTAATTGTCCAACCCTATATATCTATCTATTTATCTCTCTATATCTGTCTGTCTTTCTATTTGTCTGTTTATCTATCTATTTATCTATAAATCTATCTATCTCTGTCTTACTGTCTTTCTATTTGTCTATCTATAGATCTATCTGAATTTGATTCATCCTTTGTATCCACCAACTCTTCTATCAATCCACTCACCCACTAATCCATCCAACCATCTATCTAGACCAGACAACCCTGTGACCGTATAGCCACCAACATTCTTCCAAATCGATGTAAAGTTGGCAAGCTATTCGAACAACACTGAGCCCTGCTCCTAAATTCAATACCTACAAATGAATAACCTGGCTTTGCGATTACTAAAGAGTTTGGCAGGCGAGGTAGTTTTTTTTAGCTCGTCCCGTCCATTTAGCAGCGCATATAATTACAAGGACAAATGTTTTTATTTTTTTTAAATCCCATTGGTTGAATGATCAATGTGATGTTTCTACACGGCAAGGATTCAATCTTTCTTTGCTGATACAGAAATGTATGTAGAAGAATGGTATTCTAAGATAAAATCTTCAACATGTAATCATTAGGGGAGAGCAACTTATACGTTTTTGTAACAGTTATTTTTACATCTACTTACGTCTGAATGGATATATTCATTGTGGATTAAATTCGCCATAATAATTGCCCATAAGTATACCATACATTTTGCTACATGACAATCCCTTTTTAAAATTAAAATGCTTTATAATTAACTTCGCAAAATTTTTGAAGACTAACTTTTGTGTGTGTATACGACCTAATATTTAGAAGGCTAATCAAAACAATTTTCGTCATGCTATCGAGCTGTAACTTGGCACATAGACGTGTTTTATTTAACAACAAATTCCTTCAAATATTCGGTCACATCCCTCCAACATTCCAACTCACAAAAAATCCGTTTCTGTTGTGTTTTTGCTACAATCTATGGTGCGTATTTTAAAATCTTTATTGAACGTATTTTAAATCAATTCTGAGTTCTGACATGCGTATTTCCCTCACTTGGCAATATATATAGCAATGTGATTTACCCTTATTTTAAAAATATTTAGACCTATATAACTATATAGACATATCTATCAACTTTTTGGGTATGAATAATAAAGAGCGAAATCTTTGGAAAACTAATGCATAAAAAAAATTAACAAAAAAGATTTTATATTTAAAAATAACGGTGTTTTTAGGAATTGTCAAATTTCCCTAACAATCTGACCAACCCTCTTGACTGATATAACTCCAAACGAGAGGGGTGGGGAAAATGCGAATCGCAAAACAATTGTTTTAAAGCTACTAATAGTTATATTATGCTTTTGATGAATAGCAGCAAAACTTTCATTTGCCCTAAACATAGACCTACTCCTGTCTCTTGTTTAAAATCCCTTTAAAATATTTATCTTTTTTAAAAGCTGGCAGTCATTCTGAAATGGCCCTACAATTTATGGAAACAATGTTGTTGTTTTTTTAATTACATATATATTTTAATTTATTCACTTTTTTTTTTCAGGTCGTTGTTTTCTTTGATTAGCGTCAAAATCTATCCACGCCACTGATAACTATGTTAGAAATTGTTTTAATTTATCTCTTCCCCATCCTTCCACAGACGTGAATGGTACCGAAATATCAATGCAGGGCCAGGATTTACTGATAGTGCATTTGATTTTCTTTTAGTTGGAATACAAGAGGCAGCAGAAAGCAGTCATAAAGTTGTTTGTTCAATAATGATGGACGAAACGCTCATTAGATGTCATAATAATCATTAGAATGGATCAAGCTACATAGGATATGTAGATATTGGGGATGGCAATATAGATGACTCTTCTCCTGTGGCCAAAAAGGTTTTGGTAATTATGGCAGTAGCCGTTAATTATGGATCTATAAGTTTTTCAATATTTGTATTCAATAAAAGCATTTGTTGTGCAAATAAAGAAAAAATGTTTATTTATTAACACAAAATTACTTGTGTGTAAATGTAGAATCAACATAGAAATATAATATTTATTTTAATTTTTTACTTTCCGTAAATTAACTTTCGTTACTCACACAGCAGGTGGTAGATAGTTCGTAACTGGCTGGATCAATTCTTGTATTACTACGTGGGACGTAGGGTATTTACATAAATAATCTTAATCGCCAAACTAGGGGACTTTAACAATAAGACAATATATTGTGGCATAGTGGTAGTTTGTCAATTTAAGAGACAAATTAATTAAACTGCCGACAATGTAAGCATCGATTATTTCAATAGCATGATTCATGCCACACAAATCTACAGTTCTAGAAGAGACAAATTAATTAAACTACCGACAATGTAAGCATCGATTATTTCAATAACATGATTCATGCCACACAAAGCTACAGTTCTAGAAGAGACAAAGTAATTAAACTACCGACAATGTAAGCATCGATTATTTCAATAGCTTGATTCATGCCACACAAAGCTACAGTTCTAGAAGAGACAAATTAATTAAACTACCGACAATGTAAGCATCGATTATTTCAATAGCATGATTCATGCCACACAAAGCTACAGTTCTAGAAGAGACAAATTTACCTATACAGAGACTAAGCATCTATCATACCAACCAAGGCAACAGTTCTAGAGTAGACACACAGTGTAACGTTTTAGTTTAGACATGTTAGTTTATGTACAACGAGCTTACCACCTTGTTTTATCTTATCTTATCTTATACATTACAGACGCTCCTTCTATAAAGAAGATTATTGCGTCCTACGCAATCTCAACATAGATTCACTTAAAAACACTTGATGAAATATTATTATATATAGGGAAGCTAAATTCCCCGGCGTTGCCAGGGGGGCGGGGATTTTATTATATATAATTATTTTTTACCGAAAACATTTAGGAAAGGAATTTAAAATAAATATTGTAATCTGATTAAAAAGGGTCATGTCTTTTTATTTAACAAAAAGTTTGGACTATAGGCCTACCTGGCTGAGAATCGAACACCCGTCTCCCACATGTCTAAAATGTAATTATTAGATTTTTACAAACTGAAAAAATTTTTGGAAAGCTTTAAGTCCTAAAATTCTTTATAATCTTTTTAAAAAAAGTAATATTAAAGGAAATGTTTAAAAAGCAGAAAAAAAAGGTACCAGTGGGAAATCGAACCCAGGTAGCACGCATGGCAGTCGGATACGCGAAACACTATGCTAGGGAGAACACATAATGGAAGCGTGATCGCAAAAGGTAAATGTGAGACAAAAAAGTCACATGTCTTTAAATCAACCAATGAGGATAGGAAACCACACACACAGTCTACTTTCCTATATAGATATATATAGATATATATATATATATATATATATACAAGCTACTTTACCCGGCGTTGCCCGGGTGAAAAAAAAAAGGACTGTCTGGGGTGCAGATAACAAATTTATAAACTACACTTACTGAATACTTTTAGGAAAGTAAATAAATATTGTAATAGGGTAAAAAAAATAGTCAAATATTTTTATTTAACAAAATCTATATTGCCTATAGATTTACAATGTCTTTTGTTTTTAAAAGTTTGAAAAATTAATTGTCGAAAAAAAAAAAGTATAGTCTAACTGGAGAATCGAACCCTGGTCGCCCGTATAGCAGTCCACTACGTTTACCACTGAGCTATCGAAGACGGTATATTGGGCTAGGCCTAGATAGGTCAGTGACACACGTGTTTTCAAATTGACCAATGGGGATCCTCGCGGGGCTTAACACTGTCTTTATATATATATATATATATATATATATATATATATATATATATTACTTTATTCACATTAACTCGATAACATAGTAGGTTACATACAGTAACATATAGTGCGATACAGATCAACCTTCAAAACCTACCAATATTTTGATTTTACAGACAACTTAATTCGCTAACAACAAATTTGCTAGACCTTCTACGTGTCACTCTACAACTACGTCCTACCGTTTATCACTGTATGTAATATCTGACTGCCCAGCCATCTCTAACCGTTCCTTTTCAAGCACTATTCATATAGTCGGCAAACTAGGATTTCTAATCATTCAGCGTGCCAACAACCCAAAAGTCAACCTGCTCTATTATAGCCTAATTGTTTTATTATTTTTTTATAAGAATATTAATTTAAATCCCTAGCAAGTCCAAGGCCAAAAGCAAAGGAAATTTAGAGAGAAAATCGTTAAAGCGTTTTGTATGTTACCAAAAAAAAAGTGTTTGTGATTATCATCCTTTTTATTTGAATTTATATGAAATACAAAATTTTATTACCTAACTTTTATGGTAACTATTTTGTAAACATTATCATTTCGTTTTCAAAATAAGGACCTAGCGTCTGCTATTATTGATTAGATTTTTGATCATTGGATCTTCATTTTGTTATCAGTATCATTGAGATTTTCTTTAAAATGTTCAAATAGTGTCATTCTAATGACGTGTAGCGAAATTGATACAAAGTAATCATACAAACAGGGTAGTTAATGTACTGTTAAAATGTGTGCATATAGTTAATTTTTTAGTCATATAACATTTACATAATTTTCAACTACTTTATACAGTTTGATCATTATAAAGTTATAAGTTGTAGGCCATTTAGTTTTTTTATAAAATAAAAAACATAATAATAGAAGCAATATTAGCATGAATAAAACGGGATTAATAAAACGGGCTAATTATCTCCCTTTAATTAAAATAAAGTTTCTAAATTTGATTTAATAAGCGTATTGACGCCAAACAAGTTATGTTTTGTAATATAACAAATATTATTAACTAATTATTATTTCTGTATATAAATCCAGCGTTATGGTATTCATTACAAGATTTAATTATTATATGTATAAAATTAATTTACGTTAAACAGTTAAATTGTAAATAAACATTTCCTGCATTAACTGTCCATGCCCATTTAACCTTAAGGATTTTATCTTTTAAACATTAACAATTATAACAATTGCATAATATAATGCTATTAAAAAGTCCCTTATATTTATTAAATTAGTAAAAAACAATATTTTTATAATGTCAGATAGGCCTACATATTTTGTCATTTCTGAGTAATGAATTGTAAGTGACCTCTTTGAATGCTTAACACAGCTTTTATGTGCAATAAATAATGTTCATGAGTGTAAATTGAACCAAAAGCTGAAAGTATAGCGAATTATATTCAGTTGAGAATAGCAGATGACTTTCCTAAGCAGCTTCCATCCAGATTTTCCCGCAAATCGGCACATTTCGATGACCATTTCTTAACTTTCTTTATTCAACTGGCTGCGTGAGAGATGTTAGCCAATGTCACACACATACGCACGCAACTTAGCATTCTCGTTAGAGATGTGTTTATAATAGATACATTCTAAATATATCCAGCTTATCACTGGGATGTTCATGTCGCCCGATTGTCTGGGGGACTAGACTTTTCTATTATTGTAAGCTTTCACCTAGAAATTGTTTCCGGTGTCTCCCTCAACTTTTCTGAGATTAATGTCTGTATTCAAAACATTACAGTGACCTGTATGTTTAACCGTTCCCTGATTATCTATTTTAATCATGATTATCGCCAAGTTAATTATACCCCACCCCACCCTCAACCTGGTCACGTGATGTTAGAACAACCAACCAGAATCGACTTAGGGCGAAAGACGCCAGAAATTTATTTTAAATAATGCAGTGCGATCCTGAACTTATAGCGGATAGCCGCTCTGTGCATAGCTGTATAATAGTGCAAGGGTTATGCGGAAGACATAGAATAGGACTTATAGGACATAGAATAGAACATAGGACATAGGACCTAGAACATGAGATAGAACTGATAGAAACATAGCAAATACTGCTTTTATTTAAATCAAGTTGATTTTTTGGCTCCGTGCTGTTCACACGTTAAAATAAAAATCAAGAATAGATCATCTCATTTTCCATATATGCATTGGATTATTTTGTGACCTTATCATCCTGTTTCTGAGCATTTACTCTATAAATAAACTTATCATTTTTCATATATATATATATATATATATATATATGGATTGATATACTAACCAGATCTGAGTCTTTGTGAATCACGTACAGTGTTTGTATTGTCATGTTGCATTAATAACGGCGAATCAAATAAAAATTCGCAAGAGCTTAGAGATAGCTGTGATACCATAACTAGACAACAAGCCAGGGGTGTAGTACACCATTGCACCTCATCTTGTGATAACGGGTAACTCTACAATTACCCTGTCACAGTAGCCTACACATGTTTTTGAAATTGATTTCACTCAAGACATATGCAAATTCATTCCAGTGGTCTAACAGTTCAAGTGCTGTTTGACCCTGTCCTTGTAAATGCGTTAAACTCACTGAAATGTGTGGCTCTGTCATTCAGAAACATCGGCTTCAACACTCAGTTTATCTCATTTAGAACCGGAAACTTTTTTTCGCGTGCCATTGAAAATCGCCCTGCTGCCATGTTTGGCACGCATGCCTTAGGTTGCCGACCCCTGCACTATTCAATAACGACGCATTATCTCTCCGTTTTCTCCCTTTCTCCATACTCAATGCTAACAGTCTCCTTGCCAGTCCAGGGGCGACTTGGGAAAAAACTAAAAACACCTCGCTTTAGATCTGATTCTTCTAAGTAGCGCCAAATTGTAGGGACACGAGGCAATAGTCCACTATTTAATTATTGCTGTGTTAAATAGCAAGCGTGGATGGCGTTGTAATTAACACGCCTAATTCCCAGTGATTTCGACAGGCCGCATGGCTGCATTCCTTAGTCAGAAGTTCCACATTCACACCTCTTCAAATGATATAAATAAATCTTTTCTTTCGTCACAGTAGAGGTAAAAGCCGAAATGTCTCTAATATACGGGACTTGGCACAACGTAAAACTAAAATCGGAAAGTAAATACCTCAAAACAATATTTTTCTCTCAAAGGTTTTGATAACTGTGTTGCCGTCGACCTTAACATAGGTCGAAAATACCTTAGAAATAAACGGTATTCGAAATAATTTATTTAAAAAAGAATACTCTCTGCGTTTGTGACTTCTCAAATGTTAACAATAGGCCTTTGTTTCTGGAGCATTTAGTAAAGTAATATGTACCGCAAACTTAGATTTTGATTTAGATCTAGGCCTATGCAATTATTTTTTTTTAAAAGTCTCATTAAAAAATATTAAGATTACCGAACTCATTTTATAAGCAGGTAGGCCAACTGTGGCTTATAGATACCTACTAACCTTATATATAGCTGAAAGTGTGCAGTAGGTGTGTTTAGGACATCGAAGAACTAGGCCACTTACCAACAACATTTCAAAATATCGCGTAAATAAGCATGAATAGAGCAAACATCTGAAGTAAACATTGATGCTAAGAGAAAGTTTACAGGTTAATCTCTTCATTTTCTACTTAGTCAATGAAATGTCTCTCATCAAGCCCTCGGGGCTCATACGTGACCAATCAAATAAAAGCAAAAACCTATTGTTCACATCAACTTACCGGAACCGAGGTATACCCCGAAGTTAATCGAGCCAATCAGAGAAACGGCCACAGCAGACGACTCGTGAAAGTAATCCAGGAGCTCTATGTTGTAAATACCGATACTGGCCGTTGTACCAAAGGTCAAGACCTGGATCATGAAGGCCGAGATGATTATGACGATCCCCCAAACTCCGCCCTCCATCATGGATCGAGATCTTCCGCTAAATGATCTCAAAATTCAGAAATGATGTCCGCAGACCAAGTAAATAAGATCAATAAAAAGTTGCCGAAATGTACCCCGTCCCCCCCCAATTTTCCTCCCCCTCCCCTTACCCCAAACTCTCCGCTTTTTTTTTTCTTTGTCTCTCTTAGAGTTTTGTACTTCGTTCAGTTTGTTATATATTCATTACTCACTGTGCAGGGTCAACACTGGCCAATGGCGATATCTGGTTTGGTAATCTGTCTTTGACCACGTCATATCGATTTCGATTTTTTTTAAATGTGTATTTCTTTGCGTCCTAACAAATTGTATCTGTCTAGGTGTTACAATGTCTTTGTGTCATAGACCCACAAACACACACACTGAGAAATATACAATCGTAAGGATTGTATGTCTTTGTCTGTGCATGAGAGAGAGAGAGAGAGAGACAGAGAGGGAGGGATAGTCTGTGTGTAGGCCTATGTCTGTGTGCACAGTGTGACAGAAAGGAATTTCCGGGGATGTGACATTACACTGTTGTTGTTGTTTTGTTGTTGTTGACTTTGTTGTGTTTTTTTCCCTTCTACTAGCTCACCAGAATAGCTCAATATAGAAGTTTGACTAGATCCAGCGAATGGTTCTAAAGGTCACAGACTGGTTCTATAGGTTATATAGGTTATATCCGACTGGTTATATAGGTGCCTCAGACTGGTTCTCTAGGTGCCTCAGACTGGTTCTTTAGGTGCCTCAGACTGGTTCTATAGGTGCCTCAGACTGGTTCTATAGGTGCCTCAGACTGGTTCTATAGGTGCCTCAGACTGGTTCTATAGGTGCCTCAGATTGGTTCTATAGGTGCCTCAGACTGGTTATATAGGTGCCTCAGACTGGTTCTATAGGTGCCTCAGACTGGTTATATAGGTGCCTCAGACTGGTTATATAGGTGCTACAGAAATATTCTATAGTTGCCACAGAATGATTCTATAGGTGCCACAGAATGATTCTATAGTTGCCACAGAATGATTCTATGGGTGCCACAGAATGATTCTATAGGTGCGACAGAAATGATTCTGTAGGTGCCACAGAATTATTCTATAGGTTCCCCAGCATGATTCTATAGGTGCCACAGAATGATTCTATAGCTGACAATTTTTAATGCCTTATTTTAACTAAGGACTTGGCTTTGCTTGGGAAAGGGCGAGGTGGGCGATTCAATGTATGAAAATAAAAGGATCAAAGCAATCTCTCCATTACACCATCAGCTAATGCCTTCACAGTGTGTTCAACACACACACACACAAAGTAAAACATATCTTGGTAAGACTCAAACTTACTTAAGCTTCTACAACAATCTAATATATTCCCCTAAACAAATAATCATAAGCGAGACGGACAGAAAGGCAGAGAAGAAAGAAAGAAAACCGTGGACCTCTTAGATCAATAAATGACTATGTCTGTATATATTTAAAGATTAACCTGATTACTCCCCTTTTGACTGCTGAGGCTACTGAATGGTATGATGAGATGGAGTTCCCTATCTTTGTAAAGGGAAGGGAGGCGGATCGGGAGGTGGGGGTGGAAGGGGTCAAAATTATACGTTAAGTATGGAACGCTTTATGCTGCACGTTTGGATGCATAGGAACATAAAAACGTAAGCCTTAATCTAAACTACAACATCAATGCCAATTCTTTTTTTTTCTTTTTTTTTAACATTATTCTTTTTTTGAAATCATTTTAGTGTGTTACATTTGTAGAACAGCCTAGGTCTAGTATGAGAAGAGGAAAAAATATTTTTGAAAAATAAAAAAAGGGGCTACGATCGAGAGACATGTAAGCGGGTGTGGAAAGGGAGGGGGTATGGCACCGCTTTCCGGGTCACTTTTAATATCCCGACTGTGCTGTGCTTCGGGGCCAAAAAGAAAATTCCATGGCAGGGCGCTTCCCAGATAGAGCGGTAGCCCTATAACTTTTTGACCTCAACCCTTTGGCGATGTGCCAAAATGAAGGCAATTCGTGCACGTTTATTAAGAAGCGAAAATATAAGAATAAACCAAACAAACGTAAAAGTATTCTTACTCGCGAATACACAAAACAATTAGATATATCTAGTGTAGTTTGCAATGCTTTTAAAAACAAATAAACACATTAAATACATTTTAAACCAACATTCAATCCTTTTACATCAATATGGCCTAGGCAAGGGGTCGGCAACCTGCGGCTCGCGAGCCGAATGCGGCTCTTTCGATGTCGAGATGCGGCTCTCGAGTTTCAAGCGCAAATATTATAGTTATATTATTTTTTTTTAAAAACTCATTAAAAATTATATACTGCAAACATAATTAAAACACTCAACAGAGAACAGTGAGATTAGGTGGAGTAGACAGTAAACGAACAGCTGACAGCCGCTAGTCAAGACTAGGCCTACCATTTAGCCAGCAACCCAGCGAACGGTAGTGTTCAGTCTTCAGTCAGTCTTCCTAAGAGATGACCTTCCGACTTGTCTCATTTGCCAAGAAAAACTTGCACACAACAAGAAGTCAAATTTGGAGAGACACTTCACTAAAAAACATACCCGATTCGCTACTGAATATCCATGAGGTGACGCACGGAAAAAGGCTGTTAAAGAGCTTCAAAAACAAACAACAGTCGAGTTCTATGTTAAGTAACTTGCGCAATCTTCAAATAATGTAAATAATGTAAATCTGGCAAGCTTTGCAACATCACTAGAAATTGCAAAAAAAAAGGGAAACCATTTACAGATGGTGAGTACGTCAAAGATTGTTTCATACTTGGAGCTGAAGATGATTTTAAAAACAAAACAGAAATTATGAAGATTTGCCATTATCTGCTAAAACAGTACAAGATAGAACTGCTAAATGTCTTCAAATGTAACACCTATGCAAGTGGAAGACATTCAACTGGCTTCTGCTTTATCACTGCTATGGGTGAGTCTTGCGACATAAAAGACTTGGCACAAGTTACCATTTTCATCAGGTAAGCTCGCTTATATGTCAGCCCAAGGTCCAAAAGAAGAACTGCTAGGATTGCATCCGCTATCAGGGCAAACTCGTGGATAAGATATAGAAAATGCTATGCAAAATTGCCTGGAAGACTATAAAATCTTTCCATTGCAGCTGATGGCTGATGGAGCCAGAAGTATGACAGGAATACATAAAGGGCTAACAACGAATCTTTGGCAAAAAAATAAACCATGACATTTTAATGTTTCATTGAATAATTCATCAAGAGGCGCTTAGGGCCCAAATATTTCCAGCCAAAATAGTTACGATCATTAACATCATTTTGGCAAAAGCACTCTACCATTTTAAGTCAATTCTTTAAGAAATAGAAAACCAGTATTCTGACCTAGCCTACTTCTGCACAATAAAAATTGATGGCTTTACAGGGACAACGTATTGAAACGTTTCGATTCATGCTTGAGTGAAATAAAAATATTTTTCAGTCGAAAAAGACATTGTCCATACGAAATTGAAAGAAGACTAATGGCTGCAAAAATTCAACTTCATGGTGGCTATCACAAAGAAACTAAATGAGCTAAATGTAAAACTGCAAGGAAAGGGAAACCCAGTCTATGAAGAAGTGGTTAGTTTCGATAATAAATTACTTCATTTTGTCGAAGACAAGGAGAGCGGTAAATTCGAAAATATGAAGCAATATCACTATGAAACCAATGCAAGTCAACTATTGACACGAATTACTTCAGCAGGGCTATACTGTAAACAAAATGAAGGATGAATTCGCTGAGAGATTTCAGCAATTCAAAACAAACGCAAGTACTCTGGCGTTCATAGTAAATTCTCTCAACACAAATACAAATGAGATCAACATTGAGCGATTTGGTTCGCTTCAAATGCAATGGCTGGATTTGGAAATCAAACACTTGTGAAGTGGCAAGTTCACAAAATCAAGAGCAAGTTAGAAGAGTTGGTGTTCCAGAAAAGCATGTACGTCACACTACACAACTAGACAGCTCTAAAAGAAATAAATGCCCACGAGGTGAAATGCCGCAACTAACAAATAAAAATCCAGAGGCGTGCTTGAAACTGAAAACATCAAGTTATGAGCCAGATTTAGCCAAACTTTCAAAAGGCATGCAAGGCCAATGCTCCCATTGATGTAACTATTGTAACTATCTAGTATTCAATAATTATAGTTATATTTTTTTATTACAAATTTTATTATTCTAGCAGAGCTAGCTAAAATACTTCAATATGTTTTTTTGTAAAACATGTGTATGTTTTTATTGTAATAAATATTATTTCATATTTAAAGGTATTTATTTTAAAACAAAAATCAAATTTATATATAGGCCTACCTAATCCTTATCAAATACCATAATATTGAAACAAAAGTGTTAGTGGCTCTTTAAAAACTGGGAAATTGTGTAAATTGTAAGTTTTGGCTCTTCCGTCTAAAAAGGTTGCCGACCCCTGGCCTAGGCCTATGTTTTTGTTCGAAATTAAAAAAATATGCATCAATGTTATTTTTTTAATATGAATGTGTATATGATTTAATCATTTTAGTTCGTAAAAAAAAAGATACACTAAGAAAATGTATACGGAGACCAAATAGATCTAGCCGGATTCGATTATACAGTAAGCTGAACTAATAAATCCTTGATAGGCTCGTTCGGTTCATATGCTCAGAGATGAAGTTCGTGATTAGAGTTCAGTGTGTTCGGTTCCCACCTATAGTAAATATGTCATGAGTCAATGATACGACAAGAAAACATCGCCCCTGTGGGTCACAAAACAGTTGTGAAAAAAACAACAACTTAAACTTACTTTGGAGAATCTGAAGAATAAGGGGTAAACCGGATAAGGTATATCTCAATTAGTGCCTTGGCTTTACAAATTGTTTCGATCACCAGTTGAATCCGTCTAGAAGAAAATTAAAATGTGTAGGTATGCAACTAGTTCACGATAGAAAATCTACTTGGGTAGTCGTCCTTCTGGCATCTGAGCTGGGCTTTTCTTGTTAGGGTGTAGATTGTAGATGTCTGTGCGAGTACCTCAGTGTCCAGGATCATGACTGCCAATTGACCATTAGCTGTTTCCGCAAGCAGCTCAAATGGAAGTGATTCAGCTTCCTGGCGTGGCAGCTATATGTTGGGACCGGCTCTACCCAAGGCGACTTAAGTCTAATGTCGTAACGGCCAACTAAGAGGGTCTAAAACAAAGTCACAGTAAAACTATAGTAAAATAAGTTTTATAATAGAAAAATACAAAGAAAGCTCTAAAAGCAAACGAGGAATATTTATTGAAACAAACTAGATCTGGCAGAATATAATACACACAAAAAAATATATAAAGAACTTATACCAAGAACACGGAAAGATTTCAAACAAATTTTTACATCTAATTAGCTATAACCCAATCATCAACTATCTACTATCCAAATACCCAACCAGAATACCAATTCTCAACTCAGGAATGATTCCCACTTCCAACATCAACAATTGTAGTAATACAATACACGTTACGATTAGGAGCAAACACAGACTTGTAACTCGGCTTAAGCCAAAACAGGTTGGTTAAAACTAGAGATGGGTCGCTCACTAAAGAACTGATCAACTGATCCGGGTCTTTTAAAGGAACGGATCCGAAAGCCGATCACTGTCAAAAGACCCGGATCAGTACTGATCCGTTCCCATTCTGCATTTCGATGTGTTGGTTTCCATAGTTCACTTAGAATCCGGATCTGACCCGGATCAGACCGATTCAGACCCGCTCAGTACTGATCGGATCAGACCCGATCAGTACTGATCGGATCAGACCCGCTCAGTACTGATATGGGTCTGTACTGATTGGATCAGACCCGCTCAGTATTGATCGGCTCAGACCCGCTCAGTACTGATCGGCTCAGACCCGCTCAGTACTGATCGGCTCAGACCCGCTCATTACTGATCGGCTCAGACCCGCTCAGTACTGATATGGGTCTGTACTGATTGGATCAGACCCGCTCAGTATTGATCGGCTCAGACCCGCTCAGTACTGATCGGCTCAGACCCGCTCATTACTGATCGGCTCAGACCCGCTCAGTACTGATATGGGTTTGTACTGATTGGATCAGACCCGCTCAGTATTGATCGGCTCAGACCCGCTCAGTACTGATCGGCTCAGACCCGCTCAGTACTGATCGGCTCAGACCCGCTCAGTACTGAATGGGTCTGTACTGATCGGTTCCCGTTCTGCATTTCGATATGGTGGTTTCGAATGCGAGTGATCGTACAATTGCTGTCAATTGTAAATAATGTTGATGATACCATTTTTGCATTATAATTAGCCAATATGATTACAGTATTTTACATTTACCCTTTTAATTTTACTTATTAGTAGATTATTAGGTGAAAAAAAACGAATTATAGCTTAAAAACAAAAGTTTTATTATAATTAGTTTAGTAGCCTACAACTAGACAATTGAGAACAATTATTTCTTATTTATAATTTTTAATGTTTTAAGTAACAAAAAAAAACGGCGTTTCAACAAGGGATCCAAGTTGTTTTTCTCTCCCCTTGACATCCAACATATAAAATTATGGAGGGAGGCGGGGGGGGGGGGGGGGGGGAGGGTAAATTACTAAGTGATCCGTGGAACCGTTCAACGGATCCGTATCTTTTTAGTGAGCGCTCAATTGAGCGGCGATCAGCATGGTGAACGGTTTTGCCCATCTCTAGTTAAAACAAAGGAGTAGATTTTTATACAGCTAGGCGGGAACCCAACCACCCCAAACCTACGCCTATAGTAAAGTGCGAACAATGCGTAAAAATGCAACAGGCGATTAAATTTAAAACCTAATGAAAACAGACATAGAAAATAATAAACATAAAATCAAAAAATGTATTTAAAGTAATGATATTGAATTAATTAAAATAATTTACATGGCGTAATAATATGGGGGGACTATTTAGTATAAAGGGACTTAACTCTAATTAACACAATAAAGCCTAGATACTAGTCCGGAAATACCACAAGATATCTCAAGACTAGTACCACTGATAAATATAAAAACAGGAGTAAGAATACAGGTGAAACAAAATAAGGCCGTGGTCGTGGGTTGGGAATGGGACGACCTGGTCGAGACTGTAGCTGTCCAGTAGCGCACGGGCCCGCTTGGTGTTGGCATTAGAGGGGCAGTCCCAGTGGATATTGAAGTCGCCCAGAACGATAGCACTATGTGAGGTCACATTGTAATTGTCGAGTGCCAGTGCGAACTCGTCGAAAAAAGTTGCTTCACTTAGCCTGTTCCTGGCATTTGGGGGAGGGCGATATATACAAAGTTAGACCGAAGTTTATAATACCTAATATACCGCCACAAGAAAAAAATATCCAGATCTAAGAAGAAGTAAGATCAAGCCAGTCATTCTTGATGTGGTTAGTGGCGTGGCCAGGTTTTGACGCTGGGCGGAACGAGGCCCCACTTTTAACAATTTTTCCAGATTAATAGAATAACTAAGAATTTGTACGTATCAAGTGTTATAAGAAAACCCTGTGCCTCAGGATACACACACTGTATAATAGTGCAGTTTTTATTTAACCATTCACGATTCTTTTTCTAGCAGCTAATAGTGATGGGAATTTCTGCAAAATTGATTGCATCTACTGCTCATTTTCGGGATGAACTTCTAGTATCGAAAATAATTAATAGAAAACTCGAATGCTCTATAGCAGGGGTCGGCAACTTAAGGCAGGAGTGCCAGATTTGGCACGCAGAACGAATTTCAGTGGCACGCGAAAGACCTCCAAGAATATTGTTTAATGCAAGTGAAAACAACGTATGTCAGCATAATTAGTAGGTGCTGCATGGCGAACTACATGGGAATCACACTGGACGTCGACTGTTGTAGTTCAGGAATGTTTGTATCCAAAGGTCCCATCATTGGACTTGCAATCTGTGACTGAATCTATTGTTAAGATAGTCAATTGTATAGTTTCTCTAGTCTCTTCTAGAAGAAAGTGATACGGAGTATAGGTAGAGTCTTGGATAAATTATGTTCTTGTCTGGAAGCAATTAAGATGTATCTTAATGGGGAAAAAAATCCGTTATTGCATGAGGAGAACTGACTGTTGAAGCCAATGTTTCTGTATGACTTGGCGATACGTTTTAGTGAGTTAAACTTCCATTTACAAGACTGGGTCCAAAAGCACTTGAAGTGTTAGGCAACTGGAATGGATTTGCATTGAAACTGGGCATATCTTTACGTGAAATCAATTTCAAAACATTTAACTCTTTCCCTAATTTAAGGCAAATTAATATAGGCCTATATACTATATGAGCATTTTCAGAAGTACACTTATAGTTAGATCTATATTAAAACAATGAACTCGTTTGGTATCACTAGCATCAAATTTGGAGAATTTACTTGAAATGAGATAATTAACCCGTTTTCTTTACATTAATATTTCTAATCTGTTTCTTTTTTGTTACCTTTAAAAATAAAAAATAGCTCACAATTTATTTTTCTAAAATAAACAAAATTGCACAAGATAGTTGAAAATTATATAAATATTTTCTGACTAAAGAATGTACATGTACATTTTTAAACATTAAAATAACTGCCCAGTTTGTATAATTATTATGTAACTCTTCCTCTAAATTGCAATTATATTGAAAAATTTTATCTTCGTGTTAAAATAATATGTTAGAGTAAATCTCAGTTATTCTGAGATCAAACATTAAAAACTTTACATCTATTACTAGAATAATTTCTTGACAACTAAATTCAAATGTTGATAACTATTAATGTATAAGTTGAGTAATGAAATTGTGTATTAGCTACGAATGGATTTTTTTTTAAAAGCTGATAATAACAAACAGGTTAATCTTGTATTAAATATATAACGCTTTAATGGTTTTCTCTATTACGCTCCTTTTCTTTTGGTCTTGGTCTTGCTACGGCACTAAATAAACTTTCTTATAAAAATAATATTGTTGATCAGTTTGACTTTCACGCTGTTGGCACGCTTAATGATTCAAAATGATTGTAATAAATTAAATTGTTCAAATGCAATTAAAATTGTAAAAAAAAAATGAGAAACAGCATAAATGGCTTGTTAAAATTATTAATGAAATAATTTTTTTCCCGAAAAGGCCCTTTTTTTTCGAAAATGTTCGTAGGGGGAGCAGCCGCTCCCCCTGCTCCCCGCTGGCTACGCTACTGGATGGTATGAAAACATGAGGGCTGCAGTGTATTTCTAAAAACAAAAATCTATCTTAGTGTGCCTTAAATAAGGGAAGTAGGCTAGTTTAAATGTTTTGAAATTGAAGTTTCAATGCCAATTAGGTGGTCTAAGAGTTCAAGTGCAGTTTGACCCGAGTTCAACTCATTGAAAGGTGTTGCTATGTCATTCAGAAAATGTCAGTTATCCACGACTTAACCTGGTCTAAGGTAACGAACACTGTGTGCAATAGCAGATCTCTATATTCCGTATCACTTTCTTGTAGAAGAGACTTGAATTGCCTGTAAATCAATATAAGGGAAGAAGATATCAAATCGATTATTTTAACAATAGATTTAATCACAAATCGCGAGTCCGATGATGAGATCTTCACACACAAACTTTCCTGAACCTCACACTAACACTCGACATACAGCGTGATTTTCATGAAAAAAGGAGGGGGGGGGTCTCCCTGGCGTGCCACTGAAAATCGCTCTGCGTGTCAAGGCTGACATGTGTGACTTAGGTTGCCGATCCGTGGTGTAGGACAGGGATCGGCAACCTAATTGGGCGCGTGCCAAACTTGGCACGCAGAGAGATTTTCAATGGCACGCGAGAGACCTCTAAGAGGTGTAGGCTATTTTATTGATAAAAAAAAACATTTTCCGGTTCTAAATTAAGAAAACTGTTGAAGCCGATTTTTCTGAATGACATAGTGACACATTTCAGGGAGTTGCATTTAAACTGGACATATCTTGCAGTGAAATCAATTTCAAAACATTTAACTAATGCACATCCCTATAAGGCATATATATAGATAGTTTTTCAGAAGTAGGCCTACACCGAAGCACTCAAAGCGGACTTTTCTAATCAAAGGCAAGACTTTCAAATTGATGGACTCATTTTTTTCATATCACATCATTCTTAACTGGTTTTACATTATTACAAACTTCTTAGATTTAGATCTTTTATTAAATAAAGGGACATTGGCGGTTTTAAAAAGCAGCAGGTTGAATTTTTAACATTTAAAAAATGGGCATCCAAATGTGCCTATTTGCGGAAAAAATCTGGAAGGAAGCTGCTTAGGAGGCCGTCTGCTTTTCTCAACTGCTAGGCATTCTCTCTTTTACTTTCATTTTTTGGTTCAACTTACTCTTGTGATTAGATTTTATCACTCATGAAAGCTGTTTTAAACATACAAAGAAGTCACTTACAATTTACAGCTAATTAATCCATACAGACTAATTACATTTAATAGAGTTTTTATGCTCATCATCTTTAATTAAACATATTTATAAGTAATTCTAAAACCAATTTATTTGTTTTATTAATTTGATAAATATAAGTTACTTATTTAATTGCACTATATAATTTAATTTCTGTAATTATTAATGTTCAAAAGATAAGCAAAATGGACAAACAATTAATGCAGGGAATGTTTAGTAAATTATTTTAATCCTCTAATAATTAAATCTTTTTATAAATACCATAATGTTGGATTATATAAAGAAATAATAATTAGTCAGTAATATTTTTTATATTAAAAAGCATAACTTTTTTGGAATCACTATTGAATGAAATGTGGAAAAGTTCTTTTTTTTATTAAAGGGAGATAATTAGCCCGTTTTATTTGAGCTAATATTTTTAATGTTTCTTTTTTTTTCTTTTAGATTAAAATAATTTCTGGGTTTCAATTTATAACTTTAAAATAATCAAACTATAAAAAGTACTTGAAAATTAAATTATTAATATAATATGACCAAATAATGTATATGTATATTTTTTAAACATTACATTAACTTCTCACTTTGTACGAATACTACGTATCTATTTCGCTTTAGGAAATCTTTATTACCGTATCTATGCATTAAATTACATTAAAGGACATCTCAGTAAACTGAGATCTAAATATAATTAATGTTAGCAGGTAATAGATCCTCACCTTGACTAACAAAAGATAATGTTAAGATAATCATTTTATGTGAATGCATACAAATATAATATTGTAATTGATATAAATGCAAATAATGAGGATGATAATCACAAACACGTTAATTTTGTATTATATATAAGACTTTGTAACGATTCATTGTAGGCTGTTGGCACGCTGAATAATTTAGAAATCCTAGTTTAGAACACTGTTAGCAAAAGGTTGCCGACCCCTGGTGTAGGCTATCAAATGGACACCTTAAATTAGGCCTACTAGCTAAACTCACTGGGATATCAATGAATAATAATGATATCATCAAGCTCTTCTGTTGGCCTACAGGTCCTAAAGTTGAAATCTCAACAAATCTCAATAGCAAAAATATCACAGCTGTTACAAAGGCGGTGCAATAATATCACAGCTGCTACAAAGGTGGTGCAATAATATCACAGCTGCTACAAAGGCGGTGCAATAATATCACAGCTGCTACAAAGGCGGTGCAATAATATCACAGCTGCTACAAAGGTGGTGCAATAATATCACAGCTGCTACAAAGGCGGTGCAATAATATCACAGCTGCTACAAAGGCGGTGCAATTTATTTATAAACATCAACAGCACCTAAATATTTCATTGAAAGATTATCAGTTAATGTTTTATGACATTTTGAAAAGTTACTCATTTAGTGTTTTTACCTCCCTTTAAATTTAAAAATTGTTCAAGATGTGACTAAATGCAATTTCATTGCAATAAATTTTGAATACATGTAATTGTAGTTTTTTAACTTTAACCATGTAAACAAATGTGTTGAGTAAAAGTTATTGAGTGTAAGTATAATATTTGGAGATATATATCAACTTTCAAATATAGCAATTTTAAGGGTAGCAAAATAATTTCAATTACCGTACTAGATTTTTAAAATTGTAACTTTTTTTTTTACTAATAACAGAGGGTAAATTGTAAATTTTTATGAATAGCGCTAGATAAATGATGTACTTTGTAATAAAGATATAATATATGTATAAATTTGGTATCCACATTCTTAGAATCACAAGCTCTTTACATAGCAACATTTAAAAAGTCTATAAAACCTTAATGAAAAATAAGTTTGTGGTACCTAGGGAATAATAAGCTTTAAAATATCAAAAACTATTAATAGTAAATAGCCTATGAAAATGTAAAAGGGGTTGGAGTGATTGTGTAGATTTTGCTTAATGTCAATAATTGCTCTTATTCTTATATATCTTACTTGCACCCTACACGAATTTACAAGCAGACTCTATATGGTGAGATAAAAAAATTACATTTAATTAACCATGGACTCAAAATCTAAATGCACACATTGTTTTTTATTAAGTCAGAACAATTTTTTTTATTTCAACAAGTGCAATTAATACTTAAAATTAAAGTGTTCATGTGAGACTTGAACACTTTTCATTGCAGTGACAACATTTTTAGTTGTTTTCTTTTTAAAACATAACAACACAGTAAATGAGACACATCTGGCAGTTTATAAAAAAAAAATACAGTAAGTGATACAAATATTTTGCAAATAAATACCGGTAAATGTCTTAAAAATCTACACAAAAAAAACTGGTTGGAGTCGTACATTTGTTTTAATATTGATGAGAAACCGGTACTGGCCATTTTCAATGAAGTTATTACATGATGAAAAAAAGAATACTATTAAGCTAAGAAAAATAAATGATATCTGAACTAGCTATGCAGTAAGACATCTGGCTAGATCTTTTAATATCAAGTTTAATATCATTTAACTCATGTAATTCAGAAGTATATTTATAAAAAGTATAGGTCTATTCCGGTGTTTACACAGTCATGAGTTAGGAAAATAGACTTGGCTGGCCACACAATCCCTTTTTATGGTATTCAAATGTAAACTGTTTCAGTTAAGACACAGTCATATTAGTAAAATTAGCATCCTATTATTACTTATTCGGCAGAATCTCTGTAGTCTCAGACTTCTGCTGCAGTATCAATTACTTCTACAGGGAAATTACTTATCTTATACATTACAGACGCTCCTTCTATTCTATAGAGAAGATTATTGCGTCCTACGCTTATCCGTGGTCCTAGTCTAGTCTTGCATTTTTATTAATGTTTTAAATGATGTTAAGTTACTTGTTTTCCTGGTTTGTTCAGGCAACCCATTCCATGTCCGAATGCCGCTCGGGAAGAAAGAGTACTTATATGCATTTGTTCTCGCATAGGGGGATAAGGAAAGTGTTTTTGTCTTTATGTTTATCTGAGCTTTGCAACAGGTTGTTATTGGGTTGTATTTCTAACGACAGATCAATTACTTCTATGGCAGATCAATTACTTCTACAGGGAAATTACTTCTATGACAGATAAATTACTTATACAGAAAATATTGGTAATTCTATGACAGACCAATTACTTCTACAGGAAAATTACTTCTATGACAGATCAATTACCATACTTCTACAGGGAAATTACTTCTATGGCAGATCAATAAATTCTACAGGGAAATTACTTCTATGACAGATCAATTACTTCTACAGGGAAATTACTTCTATGGCAGATCAATTACTTCTACAGGGAAATTACTTCTATGGCAGATCAATTACTTCTACAGGGAAATTACTTCTATGGCAGATCAATTACTTCTACAGGGAAATTACTTCTATGGCAGATCAATTACTTCTACAGGGAAATTACTTCTATGGCAGATCAATTACTTCTACAGGGAAATTACTTATATGGCAGATCAATTACTTCTACAGGGAAATTACTTCTATGGCAGATCAATTACTTCTACAGGGAAATTACTTCTATGGCAGATCAATTACTTCTACAGGGAAATTACTTCTATGGCAGATCAATTACTTCTACAGGGAAATTACTTCTATGGCAGATCAATTACTTCTACAGGGAAATTACTTCTATGGCAGATCAATTACTTCTCACCTCACCTATCCCTTAACCCATGGGTGGGTCGTTGGGTCACCATCGTTGACTGTTCACTATACTTAACCCATGGGTGGGTCGTTGGGTCACCATCGTTGACTGTTCACTATCTCACACCATTTGTTCCGGTAATGTGATGTCCTTTGGGAGTCTATGAATGATAGGCTGGTCCACTTCTTGATGTTGTCTTCCCATCTCTTCTTTTGCATGCCTCTTTTTCTTCCTCCCTGGACTGTGCCCTGCATTATAGTCTTTGAAAGACCTCCAGATCTTGCCACGTGTCCTTACCATCTCAGTTTTTTCTTCTTAATTGAGGTGAGATAGTCCTCAAATGGGCTGATGACCGCAGCTATTTCATTACGGACCACTTCGTTTGTGATATGCTCTGTATAGGAGATGTTCAATATCTTGCGGTAAAATCTCATCTCTAGCACACTGATTCTTCTTTGTAGGTCTGCAGTGAGCGTCCAAGCTTCGCATCCATACAAGAAGACTGACGTCACCAGAGAGCACATTAGTCGAATCTTTGATCTGAGAGAGATTTTCTTGCTTTGCCAGATGTGTTTAGGTTTACTCAGTGCTGCGAATGTCTGGGCCATTCTGGCAAGAATTTCTGGCTTTGAACCTTCGTCGGATAATATGGCCCCTAGATAATTAAAGGCGGAGACCTCTTCAAGTTTTTGCCTGTTTATCCGAATTTCACTTGTGAATGTTCTATTTGCCATGACCTTGGTCTTTTCTGCATTGATTTCCATACCATACGCCTCTGATGTTTTCTCTAGTTTTGCAGTAAATTCTTTTAATTCATCCTCGCTGCCAGCTAGGCCATCAATGTCAACTGCGAAGTGTAAGTTGGTTATAATTTGCCCGCCTATGCGCCAATTACTTCTACAGGGAAATTACTTCTATGGCAGATCAATAAATTCTACAGGGAAATTACTTCTATGGCAGAATCAATTACTTCTACAGGGAAATTACTTCTATAGCAGATAAATTAATCCTACAGGGAAATTACTTCTGCAATAGATAAATTACTTCTACTGGGAAATTACTTCTACGGCAGATCAATTACTTCTATGGCTGTATCAATTACTTCTACACCAACTACAATTACCTCATAATATGAGGACAACATTTGTCTTTCAACGATCAGATAAAAATCTGAAGACATTACATTATTTTAAAAAACAAAAAATTACATATTTAAAAAACAGATAAAAACAACAATATGCTTTTACAAGATTTGCAAATAAAAAATTTGTTAAATAGGTCTTAGCAAAACAATTAATAATGAATGAGTGAATGATTAAAAAATATAAATTTTTAGTTTAAATGATGAAACATTTAAGTTAATGATATGTCTTATTTAAAACAGTCTCAATAAATTGAAATATAACAAAATCAACATTTCTTTAAATGCAAATTATGCACAAGATTTTAACAATTCACTTTGTCTAAATATATTGGTTGCCAACTACAAATTGTGTCAAACGAAATCATGATGTAGTGTACACAATGAAAAAATTTGTTTTATTCTGTTACAATTTGAAATTACATTTTTTTATATGCTTTACAGTTGCTCATCCCTAAGCCATATTAAAATAATTTCATTTCACTGTTGAACAGTTTTAAAAGTAAACTGCTATTGGCTGGCGATCTTTACATATAAGATATAAACATATGTCATCATAATGTATAGAAATCCTCTAGCTATCACAGGATCTTATCACATTTAGTTTTACCAAGAACACAAAACAACATTTTATATTTAAAAAAATAGCTAAGTTGGCAAAAATATTGCAAATATACAAGGTTTTCATTAACAAATTGCCCAAGAAACTAGATAAAAACAAATTTAAATGCTAAACTTTCATGAACGAATGAGAATCAAAGTGATGTTAGATTAGAATGGGTGAAGAAAACAATCTCTTTGAAGATACATTTTTAAAAAGAAAGTAAAGCTTGAATTAAAAGAACCAAAAATAATAGTGGCCAAGTTAAAATAGAAAAAAAAGTGTGAGAATTTAAAACTATAGAAGGAGATGTCAAATCTACATCTAAAAAAAAAAAAAAATAGACAGTGATAAATCACTAGTATGTGAAGCCATCAAGAAAGCAAAGATAGCAGACTTGAAATATATCATATAGAGATTTAGCAAAAGAGTGTAGTTTGCCAGAAAATGATTGGACCACAACATGCTTAAGCTGGCTGTCATGAAAACTATTGTGTGCAACTTGAAGCAAATAAAACAGGCTGATATCAAAAAGTGTCAAACAAAGTGACAATATTGTGCCACAAAAATATAATATGTACAGAAATAAATTCAGTGCACAAAACTTCAGATGAAACTCACGACCAAGATGACTATGTGGTATGATAGATAGATAGCACTATCAAAGGTGAACAATTTGTGTGAAGCTCTGAAATCTAAATGAATGTATTTGTATTGATTGAATAATGGCATATGTCTAGCCTGAAGAGATTCAAGACTACATCACTTTAAAATAAACAAAATAACTTTACAAGTGTCATGTCATGTTTAAAAAAAATGAAAATCTACAATTCCACACAAACATGTACCAGGAACTGAAGCAATAGAGCAAAACATACTGGTTAGTCTAATTTGGAAAAAGAAAGCACAAATCAAATGTAACGGAATAAAAAAAACACTATAAAATCAGTGGGATATGTAATTGTGAGAGACTTCTGACAGCTAAGAACAGAAATAATTATATCCCCACGTAGTGGTGTTGCTGTCATTATATTCCTTCTTGACTTTCTGGATGAACATTTGTAAGGATTAAAAGAAGTTTTCAAAAAAATGTAAGTCTCATAAAGTTACCATAAAGACAAGCAAAAAATGATTTGGCCTTGATTGAAATCAAGGTTGTTTTTAGGGCTCAGAAAATAAGCTTTAATTCTGTGAACCCAACAGAAGACAAGATCAAACACACCCTCTTCATACAATTCCCAACTACAAAAAAAAAGAAAGGTCCTAGGTATTTTTGGGCCTAAACTTTTATAATTATAATAATTATTTCATTTACAACTATTTTTTATTATATCCTTATATGTTAGTGAGGTACCCAAATATTATAATCTGGTACCAAGAACACAATGAACAAAATAAAACAAGGCTTTGCTCACACTGCCAATTTAAAATACCTGACACAAATATGGGGATATTTCTTTTTGAAGCAACGGATGCTTCAACTACAGATATCAGTGTATGTTTGATGCAAGAACATTATGCTACTACCAATGATTTAATTTAGTGGAAAATGTTTCTTCCAGAAACAAAGTATTCCACAAAATTAAGAGATTGCCTTGCCATAAAAAAACTATAAACTTTCAGTAAAGACTGTTCTAAGGAAATTAAATGTTCTTGATGATGCAATGATTACCATAGTCTGTTTTTTTTCTCATAATACAATAACTAATTGCCTTTTTTTTTGCTTCTTCTATTGTAGCCTACTCTTAAAATGTTCCACTCATCTGTATATTTCTATAATTGATATGTTGCATTTTGATTTCAGCTTATTATATTTTTATATAAGATATGTTCAATATAAAGACAATTTTTTATTACTGTATAACAGAATTGCTTTTAAGGTGTAAAATAATTTTGTTGTTACTGCTGTAAAAACTACATGTTACTTTAATCCTTTCATATGCATATATTTAATCTGGATCATGTTTAATGGTATTGTAAAATCATAAAGCACAAATATTCCATTATTAATGATTATATTAAAGAGCACTAGCATTCTGTTGAGGAAATCTTTCCTAAGAAGCATGTTTCACTTAGCCATCAACAATATTGTCAAAATTTTGCAACTGCTCATATCAAACAACATGATGAAAACCAAAAGTGTGGAGGGGGGGGGGGGGGTAAATTAAAGATTTAAATTAAACTTCAATAAAAAGGTTGAGATAATCTAGAGCAGTAAAAAAATGTTTGGGTTTAAATTATATTCGTAGCATTGAAAAAATCAAACTGATAAATTAATATTTATACATTGTGTAAAGAAATTATTACAAAAAAATTAAACTGCTTTACATAATATTGTGTCATTCAATATTCAAAAAGAGAAATAATTAGACCAATCTTTGACTGAGAATAAACATTTTATTCATCAGATGCTGATGATGATCTTTGAAATGTGTTTTTTTTCAGAATTCTTGTATCAAAGGAAGTATAAGAATGTAAAACCTTTAGAGATAATGCTATATAATATATCTTGTAGGTTTTCAAGGTCCTATAAATACTTTAGAGCAGTGGTCGGCAACCTATGGCACCTGAGCCAGATTTGACATGCAGAGCAATACTAATAATCAATGGCATGCGGAACACCTTCCAAGAAATTGAGTTTTAGAAAAAATTGAGTTTTAGGCTGTTGGAACGGTGAATGAATTTGAAATCCTAAGTGGCACACTATTATCAAAAGGTTGCCGACTCCTGGTGTTAGAGCTCAATATGAATGCCAAAATAAATAATTTAAAAATTCTATATCACAAGCAATATCATTGATCTCTTTTGTCTTAACCATCTCTAATATCAATCAGGTTTAAAATTTAAAAAAAAAACATCACTTTGTTTTATTCTTTGTCCGAACGGCATTTCCTGAAGCTGTTCCTGCATGGCATCAAAAACATGATCACTCCGCTCAGCAGAAACAAGGTGCCGGCCAGTACCATGCCTCCGTCGAATAGACCAGTTGCATTTTTGATGAAACCTTTAAAGCAAAAAGCAATCATTAACTTGCGTCTAAATATATAATGTTCCTATTTGATTATTCTATCCTCATTTCAGTAAATAACAAGAATTAAAAAATGTGGAAATGTGTGGAATTTGTACATGAATAAAAAGGTTTTCTGGCAGGAAATACTTTATTTATAAATAACTATTCATAAATAACTACTTTTCATTACATATAGGCATGTAACAATCTGTAATTTAGTTATGACATTTTTCTACTAACAGGAAATACTAATTTTTTTTAAAAATTGTGTGTCTTTCGTTGTTTGTACTTACAGAATGGAAAAAATAAACAAGTATGCAATATTAAAATATCACACACAAAAGTGGAAAATTAAAAAAACAAATGACTGCAGTTTTGAAAGCACATTGTTAAAGGGAGGTGAATGAATGCTAAATTCTTTAACCAAAATGTGTATACTTTTATTTCATCATAATAATTATTTTAATACAGTTCATAAGCTTTTTATACAGCATGTAATACTGTTATTTTGAACAATCTTTTATAAATGTTAGTGTATGAAAAATGTAATCATTAAACAAACTGCTAATTCATAATGATAGCAAAGACATGAAAAACAAAATATGATTACCTGCTAAGGGTGGCCCGCAAAATGTGCCAACACCATTGGACAGCATGAGGTATCCGAGCCCATTTCCCAAGCTCTCAACGCCAATGAGGTCAGTCAGTACTATGATAAGGAGTCCTAATATAAAGCCAAACAATGTCCCCACGATCAAAAGACACATGATGTAAAAGACGAAATTGTCGTAGAACGGAAATAAGACCAGCGTGACTCCAATCAGCAAATTAGAAACAGTGTAAAAAGCCTGCCTGTTGACACATTTCAAGTTTCCCAACACGCCGCCCAGAATGCCTCCTATAAAACCACCAAAGCCGAGGCCCCCGAAGAGGTAAGCTGCAACGATGGGTGACATGCCCCTCTCTCTGAGGAATTCAGGGATGAAGGAGTTGAGAATGGAAAAGCCGGCATTCCACATTATATTGCTAAGGAAGTATATGTTGAACCCACTGTGGGTGAAGATATATATGTGCCGAGAAGACTTCGGGGGACTAGGTTCAAGCTTTTCATCTAGCTCCTCCATTTCCCCAAGAACAGAATTCTCTATCACCAGTACACCAGAGCCTCTTGTTGCTCCCACAGCCACGAGTGAACTCAAGGAAACTGACTGATGACTGTTGAGCTGTTTGAGAAAAGGTTTTTTCAAACTGTTGAGTGACATACTCGGTTCTTTTTCAATTATGCTTCTCTGCATTTTACTGGCATCACCTGTTCCATTGTGCAATACCAAAGGTGTATCTTCTAAAGAGTTTGTATCCACCTTACAGCTGGTCTGATCTGTATACTCCAATGAACTGAATACCATTCCAGAATCACAGTTCTCCTCATACACAACTTTGTCATTATGACTTCTGTTTAAAACTAAGCTACTGCTGACTGCTTGTGTACCCAAATCTGTCTTCTTAGTGTTTTCAGCAGACACTAAAACCTCTTCATTTACAATCCGCGGGGGCGGGTCACGTAGTAAGGAGGAGAAAACGAAGAGGTTAAGACAGATGCCTGACAAGAAGATAAGAGAGCCTTTCCAGGAATAGACATCTATAAGTAGGCCAACTATAACTGGCATGAAGGCACCCCCTAAGCCTGACCCACTAGTTGCCACTCCTGTTGCTAAGCTGCGGTATTTGTCATAGTACAATCCACTCAGCACATGTGATGGAATATATGTACAACAGCAGCCAAAACCTGTAGTAATTTAAAAACAATTTAACTCATTAGACAAAACAATTTTTTTGTAATGTTTAACAGGGTGATGGGAAAAAAGTCAATCAAATAAACAGATATTGATTAATCACGTTGTGTTTTTTGCTCTTAAATATCGTAAAGTATTTTAAAAATATTTAGCAAATGAGATGCTCATTACTAGAAAAATGTTTCAAGGGTTTAACACGCATATTATAGTCTATTAAAAGAAGAAAAATTTATATTGCCAATAAAATGGACAAAAACCATAAAGAAGATCAGTATCCAAGTACCTGTTAGCAATCCAAAACATATACACATTGCAGGTATATAAGGCAAGATAGGCATCCCCAAAATACCAACTACTGTCAGCAGTGAACCAAATAGTGAAATTTTTCTGTAGCTAAATTTTGTCATCAAGAAACTCACAATAGGACCTGTTTTGAACAAAGGATATAATAATCAATACACTGCCCCAAAACATTGGTCGATTTGAGGAGTCAAATTTTCACTAACCCTTGAATTTAAATATCAAGAGACAGCCATGGATACTTGACATACTTGTTGTATAAGTTAAAGGTGACACATTAGCTATGTGTCATGAAAGTCAACAAATGAGAATTATATATTTCTTAGATCAAAAGTAAGGGGAGTGGGAAATGGAGGTTTTATAAGTTAAGAAATATTAAAAATGAAGGAACATGTTGGTAAACAATTAACAAACATATAGTTTTAAAATTAAACAACCCTAAAAACATAGTTTTATGTAGAAATCCTTTTGTTTTTTGACTTTATCCCAAAACTACTTTCTTCATTATTTCCCTTTGATAAAAATACTAATAAATTTGATTGCATCCCTTGTCATCAGCAACAAGCACTGAGCTATATATATTAGAGCTCAGTGGCAACAAGTCTATGTGCCAAGATTCAGCTCACTTGGATGACAGTAATTGGGTCAATTGGCCTCATTAAGATTTTGTCAGCCATAAACAAAAGTAAAGTTAATATAAAGAATTTGATGATACTTAGTATCAAAGAATTGTAACAAATAATGCCATTATAATTTGTTCATTTAGTAGACTTGTTAAATAAAATCTTAAGCTACCTGATCCAAGAAACATCCCGTAATTTAATGCACCAATCAGTGAAACTCCAACAGTTGCATTTTCAAAGTAATCTAACAGTTCCATGTTGTAGACTCCTATCGCTGCAGCTGTTCCAAAAGCAAAAAACTGTATCATAAATGCAGCTGATATTATCACTAGTCCCCAGACTCCACCTTCCATTATGCTGGTGATTATCAATATCAACAGCTGGGCATATAAGCAGTGAAGTCATATGAGTCATATATATGGCCTAGTCAGTGGATCATGAGCCAACACCTGTAAACATACAAGTTGTGTTAAAATATTAATACTCTAAATTATGGTTATATTTAAGCTTTTAATTAGGATTTTTAAAAATTAACTTTGAGCAAAGTTGGAATAATGCATTATCAAGTCCATTATGATATATGGTATATTTAAACACACGAATTCATTGAGGTTAATTAGTGTTTTATATTACGTATATCTATTTATTGCGTAAACAATACCTGCATATGAAACGAAAAGGGGCAAAGAGAGAGAGAAATAAGTGGATGCAGAAAAACAATTCGAGAGGGAGGAGAGAGAAGAAGAGATAAGAAAAAAGAAGAAATACAGAATATAAGATATAGCAAAGAAACATAATAATATAAGTAAGAAAGATACAAATTTGAAATCCTAAAGAAATCTCGTTCAGTATTTTAAAAAAAAGATGACTACTTTTAGATTCAATAAAAATATGAGATTAGGTGGCCAATATATTATAAAAAAAAATTTTTTCTTCACACCATTGTGTGGCCAGCACAATGCCTAGCTGCCTTTTCTTTACCCTAACGTCAGATATCCACCCATCAGAGTTTGGTAGGTTCAGGGACACCCTCCTGACCCTGTAACAGATTCTAGCCTTCACCACGATTTGAACGCTGGACCTCCAGTACCTGACAGTGCATGTTTCTGCTAGACCACTGTGTCCCATATTTAGCCCAATAGACTGGCCTGTTTCAATTTTAATGTAAAAGTAGCACATAAAAGCCTGACACAATAATTACTCTTAAATAATTTTCTTCTATGCTTTAGGTGATGAGAGCTATTTTAATATTATTTTTGTTCCGATGTGCAATACCATTACTAAGTTCTGGTTAGTAGAAATTTGTTTTAAACCAATTTTACTTGTGAGATTTTTTGTCCTTCATACCAAGCCAAAGAATCCTTCTCCCCTTAACCCTTACTTACCCATCTGAGCATTGTACTGGCCACTCAATTGCTAGCCTACCCCTAGTATGCCAAGGCCACAGAAACTGGTAAACGTTTCTGTATTATTACTAATATGATTAAAATATGGAACAATTTCACTTGGTCAGACAGGATACTTTATTTCTATTTAAACTCTTTAGTCTTTAACTTGTATGAGTTTAGTTAACCAATATACTCACGTATAGGTAGACTTTTTTTAACTTAATATTTTGATAAAAAATAGGGGTGCAACACACTGTCACTAGACTGTTAGCATCACTACACTGTCATTAAGTTGCAACTATCACCCGTATTGGTGGTTGTAATGATGTAGAATTACTAGGCTATTGCTTAGGCCTACAGTTTACATTAAGAAAACTTTCGCAGGGTGTAAATATAATATCTTTATATAACTGAAATTAAAATGGACAAATATTTTAGGCTTTCAGACCCCAAAACCCCTTTCTTATGAACTTTTGGACTGATTTTGTATTGCCAAAGCGTAGCGCAAGTCTACGGTGCATTATTCACATTGATCGCAACTTACAATATGGAAAGAATCTTGTTAAAGCCTATCTAGACCTATAATATAGGCACAAGATTGTAGACCAGTAACTTTAGATGGGTGTATTTAGGACCTATGACATAGGCCTATAGGCTTTAGTCTACTAAGTACTAAGGCAGTGTTTAGCATTCCAAGAAAATTATGTCTAAGCTTCCACACAAAAAAATATACACTTAAACATTTTTTTTAATCTATGGAGAAATAATGCATGAAATGTCACTTGTGTGTTTAATTAGCCTAGGCCTAGGGCCTAGTCCTAGTCACCGTGGCCTAGTGACAAGTTCCTCTACTCTAGCCTTAGATTAGACTGCTAGCTGAGAGCTCTACTATTACTATTACTAGGCTATTACTATTACTACTACTATTACTACTATACTTTAGACTATACTAGCTATACTATTACTATAATTTACTATAATAGGCTACCCTATAATTTATAAATATTATATAATTTACCAATTTAAGATAAGAGAATTGTATAAAAGTCGATTGAGGAAAAAAAAAACATTTGTCAAATTTTGTCATATATTATTTTGTTTGTGATTTTCATAACTCATAACTGATCTATCAGTGGATTTTCATACACTCTCACGCTCTTTCAAGTTAAGCAACTCTTGATAACTTCAATGATAATCAGTCAATTCTTCATAGCGGCTCTTTTAAAAGATTCGCTCTTAAAAGAATCGACTCAGTCCTTATCGGCCTGTGTTGTTGATTTTTCAAGGACTAAAAATGGGGGGGGGGGGGGGTGAACTGATAAAATACCGAAGAGTTACAGATAGGTCGTAGGCGTGGTCGTAGGTGAACGGTGAGTTGAATGACTCTCCGGCGCAGGATTCAAGATTTAGAGCTGTGAATTTTAATTATTACAAAAATATATTATAGGTAAGTGAAACAAAAGTCAAATAGTTGCCAAATACAAATTTAATCAATGTTGGTAGCCAAAGTAGCCGGTCCTCACATGCAAAACATAACAGAGATTATTATTTACAACTAATTGACTAAGTAGCTTATATTTATGACCTAATTCGTGAGTTTCTTTGTACAAAAAGTGTAATAGAGTAGCTCAGTGGCCTAGTCATATCTCTATTGTAAGTAAGTTATTAATTATTAATAAATTGCCAGTAGTCGTGGACAAATTCTTATCTTTGAGTTGGCATCAATCAATCCCCAACTTTTGTTTATATCTTTTTTTTTTTTTTTTTGGTTTGTTTTGTGTGGACTGTGGACCAAAGTACATTTCCTAGACTGGTTGGAGAGTTAGAGAATATCCTGTGCTGATTTGCAGGTATGGGCCTATAACATAAAACATTTTTTTTGGGTGTAGAAGTACCACGAATTAGTACTACTAGTAACTAGTAGTAGAGTATGACACGAGTTTAGATTTAGATTAGGCCCATTAGGATGATTAGGCAGGGCCTACTCAGCCTATTATATTTTACTGCCTACCTACTGACACTACTGTACAGTGTACTGTACTGTATTAACCGTATACTGTATAATATAAAATATAAGTAGCCTATAGTATTAATCAGGGCAAAAAGACATTTGATATGATAATTATAATATATTATTAATATATAATACTAATATATCAAATTATTACAATTAAAGGACAAGGTCTAGAATTCTAGACTTCTAGACTAGACTACTAACTCTAGACTATTACTAATTTAATTAGGCCTAATACTACTAATGACTAATATCTTATCTTATAAATTACAGACACTCCTTCTATAAAGAAGATTATTGCGTCCCACGTTCAATTGGCGATCTGAAGATCCTGGTCCTGGGTTCGAATCCTGGTGGAGGCTAGGGTTTTGTCCAGGACTTGAGGGTGTCCCTGAGTCTACCCAGCTCTGATGGGTACCTGACATTAGTTGGGGTAAAGTAAAGGCCGCTGGGCATTGTGCTGGCCACACATCCCCTATTATTCAATGGCCACAGAAACTGGTGAACTCTGCTTCACCAGCCTTATGATCAGTTTGGTCCGACTGGTACTTTTTTATTACTTACTACTAGGCCCCTAGGCTAATATTTATATGGTATAGGTTCGGTATAGGCCTATATATATATAGTGGCTATAACTATAGTCCTATAGAAACATGATGCAATAGCCTAGGGTCTAACTAATGTATAAAATATATATATCACATAGTCCATATTTAATATTATTACTGCTACTGACCATTATATATAAATATTATTATTATCTTATTTTTAATTGATTGATGCACAAATATGCAATAAAAAACGCATAGCATAGGGTATATATATATATATAATATTTATATATATATATATAATATATATATATATTATATAAATTATCTTTCTTCCTGACTGGAATGTCAATGAATGTGTACATTTGACTCATTTGTGTTGTTAGTGGTAGTTAATTTGTGTTGCTCTTAATAAAAACAATTTAAACCAGGAAAACCAATACTATTATTAACCATACTATTGGCAATAGCCTTCATGAAAGTTTTTCAGTGTCAGTGTTTAACACTGACCATAAGCACTAATCTAAATGCAAGACTAGACTCAAACACCGTTTAAGCATTTACAGTAGTCTTCTGTATAGAAGGAGACTCGATAATTATGGGGGGACAACTGGCCCACAGGATATTTTATTATATCATATTTGTTATAATGGCTATAGCCTACTTAGGGAGAGCTGGTTTCTATTTTTGTCTTCTAAGTTTCATTTTAAAGATCTTTTTGTCCTGATTCTGGTAGAGTTGGCTTCATTTGGTGATTGCAATTCTGTGATTTTTTACATTAATTTTGTAATTTGTGCAAGTTTTTATTAAAAATTATGATTTAAATAAAACTGAATTACCTCCCTTTAAAATTGTAAGTTTTAAAAAAAAAATGAGTTACCTCGTGGGCCTGGTAGGTAATCTCTCAGCTAGACTACGCAAACAGTCTGTACATTGGACTGTCAGAGTGTGATTTGAAAAAATTCAAAGGGTCCATAACATGGATGTGAAAATTGCTCTGAACAATGAAGAAAACTTATGTTCCTGTCTAAAAAAAAACTGCACTGGCTACCTAAAACACTTAGGATAAAAACTCAAAGTTCTATGCTCTGTAAAAGCCTTCATGGTCTATCTCCCCAGTACATCAGATCCACGGTCAAGCTACACATATCAGAGAAAACAGGATTGCATTCAAACAAAATCCATTTAAAACTCAAGGTACCAAGCATAAAAAGAAAAAACATTTGCAACTCACTCCCTACAGCGTTGTAGCACCTCTGCGGTGGAATGAGCTTCCAAACACAAACAATTAAACAAGCCGCCAATATTGACATTTTTAAAACAAAATTAAAAATACACTTTTTTTTATTTATTTTAATAACATATGATAAATGTAAAACGCATTCGAAGACTGTTATGAAGGTGCTATATAAATATGTAATTTGTAGCACACCATCAACTTATCAAAGATTATTTCTATATCATTTTTTTTATTTTAAGATGTATGCTTAAAATGCCAATTGAAAGTGACCATGTTTTTCTGCCCCTGATATAATTTTGCATCCTCTGCTCTTACATATCTTACATTTGTATGACTGGATCACGTTTAGTCATGCTTGCCACAGATAGGGTTGAAATGATAAGATTATATAGAACAGTTTTGTGTCTTAACATGTACACTTGCTAGTATAAAAGTAAAAACATGAATATTTACAGAAGTCCAAGGTCCAAAATATCCTGCCAATAAGATACCCAGTGGTCTAGTGGCATCATGCTCTCATCGCCTCTATCCAAAGGTTCTGGGCTCAAATCCAGATTAATAACAAGGTTTATAATAGAGTTTGGGGGGGGGGGGCGCCCAGCTCTGATAGGTACCTAACATTAGCTGGGGAAAAGTAAAAGGCGGCTAGGCATGCCATTGTGCTGCTTACACGATCCCTTTGTATGCTTTGATCATAGAAACCCTTCGACTCTGCTTCACTTGCCCCATGGCCATGGACTTGATGGATCCTCAGGTCTGAAAGGGAGACTACTCCAGAAGGCATATTTAAAAATAAAGCTCTCTCTTATATTATAATATATCCTTTTGTTAGTCTGCTCTATTCATTGTTTGTTGATTGTTGTCAGTGACTATGAGTTACATTGAAGTGAGCTAATAGTGGATCAATAGTATAATGTACAAAAGTACAAATGATGTTGGGGAAGAGTGAGGCTATAAATTACCACTAGTTGGGTTCATAGAATCGTTAGTCTATTAACTTTATTTTGAAACACCTTACCTAGAACATTGATAGAACAACACAAATTAACTTCTTGTGTGGGTCAATCTAATTTACAATAGAATGATTTATAAAGCCTACAAGATAGCGTAATGTTCATGTTTGCCAAACAGAATCAGTTTGCACTACTAAAAGCTGTAAAGCAATAAACATGTCCACTGCTGTAAATCTTCTTGGCATTTACTGACTTTGCCAATTTACCAATTTTCTTCCCAGCCTTCATGTTAATGTTTTGTACATTGCATGCATTGGCCTGGAGACTAATATTCTCTTTTTATTTCACAGGTAGAAATTAAAAACTACTTTGATTTACCATGGCCCATCAACTCATTGCTAATGCAAACAACAAGTTTGGATTAGATCTGTTTAAACTCACTCACAATGGAAGGAAAGGAGAAAACCTGTTTTTATCACCATTCAGCATATCTTTAGCACTGGCCATGACTCAAGTGGGAGCTAGAGAAAAGACTGCCCAGGACATGGCCAAGGCTTTGAAGTGGGAGACTGAAGAAGAATCTAAAATTCATGAGCAGTTTCAGGAGTACATCAAACTGATTCAGTCTCCCACAGAAGCTTATCAGCTATCTACAGCTAATAGAATATATTTGCAGCAAAGCTATGTCTTTTTAGAAGAATTCAAAAATAAGGTTGCTACTTGGTACAATGCAGGTTGGTAGAGGTTATAATGCAAACCAATAATTTCTCTAGGCTGTGTTTATATGTATGAATGTATGTCTTCTAATTGTATCTATACTATCAACTATATTCAATAATATCTACTACTAACTACTAGCCTGTTTGTGTTTCAAGTTTTCTCTATTTCAGTCCTTCTTATAAGTATTAATGTCAGTTTAGAAAATTGGCTTTATTAAATCATGCTAATTATTATGTAACAGCCTATATTTTGATTTTTTGATTCATTATATTAATGGATAGGTCGTTTTTTAGTAGAGCCTAGATATGATAAAAATAATCTACTACATTTAATGGACCTGAAGATCTACCTGATATTTTTAAGTTTGCCATGGAAAACGATGACATATAAGGCAGGCCATATTCATTGCTTAAATCTTTTAAACTAAAATCAAACTTAACCTCAAACTGATTTGCTAGTTTTATGTATCGTCCCCGATTTATATTTTTTTGGTCTCTTCCTCACCTATTTTAAGAAGGCCCTAACATGTCTGTATTTTTTTAAAAACTAATCTGCACTTGTTTAGTAATTATAGCTCTACTGAGTTATTACTACTTGAGGTATAACATGGACATTTATTCATTACAGCCAGTCTACTGTTTTTAATTTCTTATCTTGTTGTGTTAATTTTTCACTAATAGAAACTAGGCCTAATCTATTTTTAGCTAAATAAAAGCAAAAACAAAATTTTTATCTCATTGTTTTTCTGTAAATTATGTTAGTGATAATAGTAACAATAGACCCACTGTAAAATTTTTAGTTATTTGGTTTCTATGTAGAAAAAGAAATTTTAAAGTTCATTGAGATTATCTTTTAGAACCAACTATAGCCTTTTAGTTTTAGGACAATTATGAGAAACAAAAACATTTAAAGTCTTTTGCTTACAGAACCTGTAAATGCTGACTTTGTCAACAACGCTGATAAGGAAAGAGTTGAAATCAACACTTGGGTTGCAGGACAAACTAATGATAAAATTTTGGATCTCTTGGCACCAGGGACACTGGATGGACTGACAAGAATGGTGCTTGTTAATGCCATATACTTTAAAGGTACTAGCACTTAATTGACCTGATTTTATCTAGTTATGAATTGTTTGGGCTAAGTACGTTTTTTTTTATCTAAAGTGGTGTACAAGTAAGAAAAGCTTTTTAATAACATTAAATGTTCAGATCAATGTTCATCTCAATAAAACTCCTGCCTCATTTGATTTGCATTTGTTTCAGGCCAGTGGGATAAAAAATTCAATGACAGTGACACCAAACCACTTCCTTTCAAAGTTTCACCAGAGACAACCAAGAATGTCCCGATGATGACAATAACACATGACTATTCTTATACTGAAGATGTGGAACTAAAGTTTACAGCTATAGAAATCCCTTATAAAGGAAAGGAATTGGGGATGGTTATTATCCTACCAGATGAAGACTTTGGCTTGGAGGTGAGAGGAATGTTTCATATGTATATTAAGTAAATAGAATAATTAAAAACGTACATTGATACAAACCTTAACACTTATTTTCTGCCAGGGTCAAAGGTTTAGGGAACCATCAATGGCCTAAGGGATTGAGCATTTGTGATTAGGACAGGGGACATAATTGTTGAGTATCATGGTACCAAAATTTACAATAGAATTCCTTTCTAGCCTGGGTCAGTTAGAGTGTAAAGATATCATGTTACCATGCACCCTGGACTCAGGTAGAAGACAGTGTGTGTGTGGGAGTACCTGTGTGTTGGCTGTAAGGCGTGAATGGTCTGGAGAGAGAGAGAGGACTAAAGGGGCAGACGGAGTTTGGGCCTTGTAGAGTGCAGTTGAGTTGATAGAATAGGAGTTTGGAGGATAAAGAATAAATAGAATATGGATTAGTATTATAGTTATAGTGAATGACAGAGGGAGCTAGTCATTAGAGTCGCTAAGTGTTTTTTGCTGGCTATACAAATGTATAACAATTTTATAGTTTTGATATGTTATGAAACTTATGGTCTATCTGCCGGTATTTATTGTTGACTTGTATTTGATATGTGAGGATTCGTTACTAAACATAGAAAGTATCATTGACCTTTTTTTTCTACAAAGACAATATATTCATATATTTTCACATACATTTACCAAGACTATTCACCATTTTTTTGGATCACTGTTTATAAGTCAACATTAAATATCACCTACAACGGGTGCACATTAAAAGATTTTCTACTGGCTTTGCATGTGATTTCAACCTATATGCATTTATATAAGTGTAGAATTTCTCATTGTGTCAATTTTTCACCATTGATAATAGTCACTCAAGAGTATTTTTCTGTAACTTATTTCTCTTAACTCTTTATTTTATATTTTATTATAAAAAAACATTGATGTATTATTTACTCTCTGGATAAATTTAAATGACATTTCTTCAAATGTTTGTTACAAATTTTTCTAACAAAAAATTCCTACAGAGCATTGTAAACAATTTGACTTGGGAAAAACTCAGCGATATTTTGGATTATTTGCGAGGTCCAAGTGGAAAAGTAAAACTTACACTTCCTAAGTTTGAAGTAAGTTGCATTTTTCTATGTATATATAAAAATATCAATCAATATTTTCTCCTTTACTGTGATCTATCAAAAATACTTTTCATTTGATAATATTTTAAAATATTTTTTTTTAGTATTATTAAAGTATGTTTTTTACAGATTTAGAAAAACTATATAGGCACTAGAAAAGTGTAAACAGTTAATTCCTAAGCCTATTGAAATAGCTAGTGACTTTCGCAGTTATAATAGCTACTGTATTTTACAATTATATTAAGTACAAAATAAATTTCTATAATTTTAGATGACCACAAGTATGGATTTGAAATCTCCGCTGTCATCTCTGGGTATGGAGGTGGCTTTTAGCCCCAATTGTGCTGACTTTAGTGGAATAACTGGAGGCAGAGATCTTCACATATCCACAGCAGTTCACAAGGCATTTATTCAGGTCAATGAGGAAGGCACAGAGGCGGCTGCTGCCACTGCTGTAGTCATGATGATGAGATGTGCCTGTCCCAGACCCCCACCAACCATCACAGTTGACCATCCATTCTTGTTTCTTATCAGGGATATTCGAGCTAATACTATTTTGTTTATGGGTCAAGTAATTGACCCTTCATCTTAGATTAAAATTTTGGTGCCTTTTATCAAAAGGTTAAATATTAGACTGCTTTAAGTCATTTGTAAGAAATACAACTTGTATTCCTTTTTTATTTTGTATTTTAAACATATCAAGCTATATAGTAGAGGTGCTTAATTTTTATTCAAAGACCACATATATAGACCAAAATATGAATATAAAGACCAACTAATTTCATAAAAATAAATAACTGGTAAACCAGTAAGACCTAATTTTTTTTTTTTTGAATTTTTGTGTATAGTATTATAATAATTCTATTTATATAAACCCATTTTTTGGTAGGAATAAGCTCTTTCTTTAATCAAGTTAATTTAGTATGCATCAAGGCCATGCTTAAAATAACACATTTTTTATACTTTTAAAGTAGAAATATTGTTGTTTATGTGCGTCTGTGTTGTTGTTTTTTACATTTTAATGGTGATAATAAGTACAACAATGGGTTTATAAATTTCAATTATCAACATTGCATTTATGCCTTTTTTTTTTCAAGAATTTTTACGTAAATTGTTTTCCTAGTCTGATTTTTGTTTAAATGTATTTCTATCTTTGCCAGTAGGAAAAGGCGTTCCTAGTAATGTTCAATTCTACTTGATAGAAAATAGTATAGGCTGATGCATTTCATCAAATGTCTTTCAATGTTGTTTTTTTCTGGGTTTAAGTTATATTGGGAATGTCACACAGTACATTTTTAGTTTTTGTTTAAGAGACACAATTTGAGTGTATTCATTTCTAATGATAATGGCAGCATTTAATGAAAGGTTAAAACTAGATGGGTCATTCTACTAGAAAAGGAACGCCATTGTATGATATAGTGCTCACTGGAACAAGTTGACATTAACATATAAATGGACCATTTGCAGCTCAGAAGAGAACTTTGCATGACAATATGTTATATTAATATTTTACAAGCATTTTTTTTATAGTCACATTGCTCAATTTTCATTGTTGTAAAAATCAAGATGATTCTTTCTATCTTATAGAAATTACAGAAGCCCAGAGCTAACTGTTCTTAGCTTGACTAACATGTGATAAGCAATGAAAATATATACTACTGTTTCTTTTAGTTTTTTCAAATGTATCTATTTTATTTTATCAACTTTTATTTATTTTACATTTTTTCTAGCCTATATAAATTCATATTATTTACAATAGTTTTTTTACTTTAATTTATTTATATTTTATTCTGATATAGTTTCTTAAATACATTTTTGTTTAATAGTTGTTTTTTTTTAATATATAAATTACTATATTCATGTGTATAAAACTGGCTAAATAAATCTCTATTTAAAAAAAAGTGTGCTTTTCATGTAGATTTATGTATAGGGCTTCTTATTGTATCTACAAAAAAATATTATGTGTTTATAAATATGATTTTTTTTAAATGGGTAACAGTAAGGTCTAGAAAAGTGAGGGAATTCTACTCTACATTGACCATTCTTGAACTACTTGTTAGTTTGACATAAGCAGCATTACTTAATGTTCAATATTGTCAAGATTATTTTACCCATAAATATGTAAAGAAATACATTTAAGTTAGTTGCTTAAGAAATAACTAAGTATTTTTATCTAAACTAACATATAATAAGAAAAAATCTTTATCACTTTACAGACTTTACAATGATTTTTTTTATAAAGGCCTATTTTCCTGTATTTACAAAATATCTTCAAAAAGTTTTGTTTTAATATTGCATTTAGGCCTATCGTTACTGTTATTTTAGTCGTACATAATTTGTATATATCTGATTGTGAAAAAGCTTTCTTTGAAATTGACAAGGCTTAGAAAAAAAGGAATTCTACCTCAGCTGGGCGGCTTCTTGCATAATTTACCATACTCGTTATTTGAGTTTGACCAATGGAAATTCAATAAGCTATGTATGTTAGGCCTGTGTAATCTGTGTTATTAAGAACATGGTTGGGTGGTTTTAAGTATGCTAAATGCCTTCTGAATGCAAAATTGCATTTAGAACAAAAGTGGTGATGTTTATTATCTTCTAACTTGTTACAGCCTGCTTTTTAAATCACTAGCCTTCATAAAAGTAAGAATCCCTAATTTGATAGGGCCAGTAAAGCAGCTTGCAGCAGTTTCCGTGGCCACATTATTCTAAGGGATTGTGTGGCTAACACACTGCCCAGCCACTTTTACTTTTTTTCACAAACTAAGGTCAGGTAGCCATCAGAGTTGGAAAGACGCCACTTTCGTAAAGAGCTCAATTATACTAATTATATTTAGAATAACAGAGAAATTATGGAATAATTGTTGTGTTTGTGCTAGAAATATGTTTTAGCATAAAATTCAAGAACACAATTTTAAGATCTTTAATTGAAGATCTTAATATAAGAAATAGATCTCTAATTGTAACATATGAGTATAGTTTATATAACCACATTATTAAAAACAGTATAAATACCTATAATTTTCCTCATTACTTTTTTTTTAATTATACCTAGTTTCCTTAAGTGTTGTAAATAACAATTCAACTAAGTTTATGTTTTATACATTAATAATTATTATAGGGCATCAAAATTAAATTTAAGTTTACATAATATTGAGGATGACAGCATTTATACATTATTGCAATAATTTATTGCAAATTGCTGTTTAATGTAGGCCCTATGCTTAATTATTACCCCAGACAGCATCACTATGTATTTATATATTTGTTATATATATATAAGTATAAGACCAAAAGGAATCATTGAATAGATAAAAACATTGACTATTATCTATTATTTTCGGCAATAGAAATTATGCAATAAAAGGGCATTTTAAGATTCACAAAAAATAGTGTTGTTTAAAACAAGCAGCATTTTAAAAATGATATAGGCCTACAAGCAAAGTGTTAGTGTTCAAGGCTTTTTTTCTAACCATTTTTAAAGAATCACCACAATTAAATGACTTATATAAAAGCTAACATATGACATTAAATTGATGTATTAAAGACCTACAGATAATTGACAAAAAAAATTTTTTTTTTAAATACACAAAATACTTTTTTAAATGAAATTCAGTAAGAAACAATTAATGGCAGGCGCACAGTAAAGATAATTTAAATACTTTTGGTGGTAAACAATAATACTCTTTTTAAAAAAATCAAATTGGTTGGTTGCATTAAAACTAGTAGGCCTAATGCAATATTCAATGGTTTGCGGATTCAACTATTTAGGCAACAAGTGACAAGAGCATTGGTGTCAGTATGCTTTGCTATTACCTACTTAGATTAATGTCTATCTGGACCATCTTTTACATTCCACGAATTGCTTCCATAACTACATGTTCATGATAAAACAGCATAAAATAACTTGGTATATTGCAAAGATGCTTCATTTATCTGTCCTGATCTAGTCTAACATTAGGAGCTATTAAAACATTAGGCAACTATAATTTCTTGAAACTGTCTTTTGACAGTGATTAGGGTAATTATCAATAGGGCCTAATAGTTTCTTTTTTACCATATGACAGCTATGAATCTATGAATTACTATAGTTTTGTTTTTTCACTGCATATCCAAAATTTTTACATATCCCTGAAATCTCAAGGATAAATTCGATCTGATCAAATAAATACAAGTAACAATGTATCATGCCATTTGTTCAAAAATGGTGAGCTAATTAGGAAAACCTGTTAAATGAGATTAAATGTTCAGATCAATTGCACTCTGCCTCGCTCGATTTTTTTTAAAACCATGTTTCAGGTCAGTGAAATAAAAAATTTAATGTTATACCAAACCACTTCCTTTCAAAGCCTCTCCAGAGAGAACCAAGAATGTACCAATGATCAATGATGACAATAACCCATCTAGTGACAATCTAGTCTATATCTTACCTTTCATTAAATGCTGTCATTATCATTAGAATTGAATACACTCAAATTGTGTCTTCTGAAAACCAAGTTGCATTTACAACAAAAATGGTGATGTTTATAATGTTCTAGCCTGTGTAGTCGTTGGCTTTTTAAGTCAATAGCCTTTATAAAAGTAAGTATCCCTAATTTAATCTATAGGGCCAGTAAAGCAGCTTGCAGCAGTTTCCATGGCCGCATTATTCTAATGGATTGTGTGGCCAACACACTGCCCAGCCACCTTTACTTGATTCACACACAGGTAGCCATCAGAGTTGGGTAGACTCCGCCTTCATAAAGAGCTCAATTATACTAATTATATTTAGAATAACAGATAAATTATATAATTATGGAAGAATTGTGATTGTGCTAAAATTATGTTACAGCCTAAAATTCAAGAATACCCACAATTTTAAGATCTTTAACTGAACTGGCACTATTAGCATCAAAATGAATACATTGACAACATAAAGTGTACTTGACTAGTAGCCAAATTATGAATTGGTCATTGAAAATGAATGTTTTTTAGTTTTAGTAGTTAGGCCTATTTGTTTTAAGGAAATTGGTGGAATGAAAATGTTATTTTTTAATGTAATTATTCAAGATGTAATATTTGTGTGCCTTTCCCATCACAAGGCCTGCATGTTGCCGTGGAAAGAGAGCGCACTGTTATTGGGTTGTAGGCCTATTTCTAAATTAGAGTTTAATGCCTGTTGTAGGCCTATTATTACTACTTTACTCTTTGCCCTTCTGAAGTTCTGTCCTCTAGTGTTCCTAGGTTTAGTGATTAGTGGTTTAGTGATTTGACTAATGGATGTTTTTTATTTTAGTTTTAGAAGTTAGGTTAAGCCTAGATTAGGCTACTTGTTTCAAGAAAATAAGTGACCGCATGATGTTGTGGAAAAAAATAATATTTTTAACATTTTAAAATTCAAGATGTAATATTTAATATGTTTGTGCCTTTCCTACCACTACATTTCGCAGTGGAAAGAGAGCGCACTTAGGCCTACTTAGCTTGCTAAATCTAAATTTAGACTACTAACACGAGCAGGTGAGATAAATGTATTTTTATTTTTAGAGTTAAAGCCCTTGGTTCTCGGAAACTTTTTGGAATATTTTGTATTTATATTTTATATTGTTGATGAGATTTTACAGCTACTGATCCAGGTAAATTTCAGGTAGCATGTTTACGCCTACGGCTCCACTTCGAGTAAATCTCTGTCATACATAACGTTAACGTCACGTTCAAACTTTAAATAAGTTGGGGCAAGGTTAATAAATAGATTACGTATGGTAATTTATATATAGTATATAACTATATACTAGTATATAATATAGGCTACTTACATTTAGTAGCCTCCTTATTACTACGACTACACAGACTACACTACTACTAGTCTATTACTTAGTGTCTTAGTACTCTTACTCTTAGTACTAAGCTTAGGCCGACCGTCTCTAATTCAACTCATTGCTTTTTGCTTCCTTTTTATTTGGCGTATTAAAGTTATTTATTATCTATGCCTACACTATAATAATTATACTATAAACCTATGGCTATACTATATTACTATGTAAGTATGTTAGTATGTATGATTAAATCTGATTTCAAGGACTACGCCCTTCACAACATATGTCACATAATCATGTGTCACATATGACGGTTTAAAATGTGTTCTATTTAATATATAGTTATATAGGGTTTAAATATATATTTATTTAATTTGATTACAAGAAATATGCATATAATTTTTTTTTTCTCCTCTCTGCCTAAGTAGCCTAGCTGATAGTTTTTTTTAAAGAGAAAAACAAGTGTTTTCATAAAGACATCAGAAGGATTTGTGTAACAATTGCGTGAATTAGAATTAATATATCACTGCACTGATAATGGTAAATGGATAGTCTGATAGCAAGCAGTTGTGGTGTGGCTCACCTATTAACCTATTTTACTAAATTTGTAAAGCCAACTAATGATTACTGTCACTGTTGACATTGCTAGAAAACGGATTGTATTTGTTAGCCCTTTTTTTATTTAATCCATATGCTACATTTTTAACAATGAGGACTTCATGCCTTTTATTGTGCCTAATATTTCATAGCAAACCAACTAAACCATTACTTTAACAAAGCTTTTTTTTTATTGTTGAAGTCACTGAATTCGATATTATAGTTCTAAATCATGGAATACTGTAATTTATTAATAGCAAGCCAGGAAAAGGTGGATCAGATGCCTCATTAGTCTTAACCAGGCAATAAAAAATGCACATAAGGTCTACTGCTTATTATGTGTGTGAAAATTGTGGTAGTTTTGATAGTGATAAAAGAAATATAACCCACTGAGCCTTTTGCCTCATCTATGTGGGCCTTTTATCCCCAATGTGGCTTTTGGTGTAGAAGAACTTTGAGTGCTCTTGCTGCATCAGAAACCAGGATTCTGTTCTACAGAGAAGTACTGGTACTTTACAGCTGTTATACAGTTTTATCTTATTTAGACACGGTTTTGAGATGACTTCACCTCCTACTTTGTTGCATCTTTTTTTTCTTTACTTTCACTGTCTGGATTGATGATGATGCACAAGTAAAGTCAAAATCCTTGAGTGAAGATAACAACATCCATATAATACCAGTTTATTGTTCTTTAAATAAAGTGGATTTATGTACAACTTTATATATTGGATTCTTCTGCATTTAATAACCAGACTGCTAAGCTGATTAATCTTTAACAACAAATGTCATGTAAATGTATGCATTTATTATGCATGTGATTTATTTTAAGCTGAAAAGTCTCTTGAATACAGATGATCGTAGGATTAGGAAGAGGCTCTGTTTGTTATTGGTGGCAGTAAATTGAGGTGAAATTAGTTGAAAGTGAATAAATACTAATTGTGTTCATTATATTAAACTTTTTGTACCGGTACTTTGTTTTCTTCCAAGACTTACACTTATATGAATATTTGGTACACTTCATGCAGACATAGTGTCTAATTTTCATTTTTTTTTAACACAAATAAACTAATGCCAGTACTTTGATTTATCATGGATGTGAAGGTGGATCAATACTGAGCATGTTCATTGCTAATACATTTCTTGCTATTTACCTTCATTTCTTCCCAGAATTACATTAACACTTAGTACATTTCATGCAGACATTGAGACTGATTTCATTTCTTTATTTCACAGGTAGAAACTACTTTGATTTATCATGGAATATCAACTCATTGCTAATGCAAACAACAAGTTTGGATTAGATCTGTTTAAACTCACTCACAATGGAAGGAAAGGAGAAAACCTGTTTTTATCACCATTCAGCATATCTTTAGCACTAGCCATGACTCAAGTGGGAGCTAGAGAAAAGACTGCTCAGGACATGGCCAAGGCTTTGAAGTGGGAGACTGAAGAAGAATCAAAAATTCATGAGCAGTTTCAGGAGTACATCAAACTGATTCAGTCTCCCACAGAAGCTTATCAGCTATCTACAGCTAATAGAATATATTTACAGCAGAGCTATGTCTTTTTAGAAGAATTCAAAAATAAGGTTGCTACTTGGTACAATGCAGGTTGGTAGAAAGTAATATAATGCAAACTAAGCTGTTCAACTTGCTACTTACTGATCTCAATACTTTTAAATAGTTTTAATGGTATTTATTACTGGCACTATTCCTTTTTTCATTTGCAGTCCTACTTTAGGTTTTAATATCAGTTTAAGAAATTTGATTTCATAAAGTATGTTCTTTATTCTATTAAAGCTTTTCAAGAATAAATTTTAATATACAATTTTCATAGTCTCTGTAATTCTGTTGATATTACATTATTACAAGTTGCTATACCAGTCAAATATAACTAGGACGACAATGAAAGGGAGAGAAGTAAAGTTTTAACTATGACTCAAAAGGCTGGAAGTTTTCTTTACCCAAAATAACAATTTAAAATTTGGCAGATGATGTAAAGTTCATTTTCTAGTTGCTTTTTTTTAAAGTGGGTGTTACGTATACTCTCTAAACCAATTGTGTCTCATCCTTTTACAGTTAGCCTGAAAATCTGATAAACCTGTTCAATAAATTGAGTGTAAGCTATAATAGGCTCTCAATGTTTATTGTCCCCTTGAGGGAAGGGGAATGAGAAGATCTTATGGGGAGCTGATGATGCCTAGGGTTGTAGGGGAGTTGAAGATCAAGTGAGTAGATTAGAACGTACTTAAAATTATGTGAACACCTCTGCTATTTAAATTACACAAATTTTAATGTGCTTTAATTAATAATTATGGTAATATTTAGCTCAGTTAAGAGACAAACGAATTAATCGACTGTTCCAATATTGACCTAAGAGCCCACTGTGTTGTTGTCATGTCAAAGTTATTTAACCTTGATCTATTACTATATTTAGACTAGTTCCCAAGAAAGGCAGAAATGTTAGATTATCGATGAAATGTGACGTAGAACACAAGTTCTGCTAAATATCTCCTATCACCCAAAAGTGCACATACTAATAAAAAAAAGGAACTGCACTGATTTTTAGAAGTAGGGGCTAAGTTCAGTAAAAATTAAATATCTGGACCAGTTTTGCAGCAACTGAACTTTAGTGCATTTGTTAATTATCGTAAATATTTGTTAATTGCAAAATGTGGAAAACTACACACTATACACTATTAGTGAAGAGCTCATTTTACCTCCAGTTAATGATGTCCATCATACAGTACTGCACAGGTCAGCGTCTGATATCATCAATAGAATACTATTCAGTAATGGTATGCTTAGAGATGAATTGATGAAATGTGATGTATAGATAAAATTGTGTGATTACCTAAAAACATCTTCTTCTTCTTCATATTATTGTGGAGACCCCGTTAGGACTGATGAAAGATTCCACAACTTAACTACACATAAAATTTTAAAACATCACAAACAAGAATTACAAACAGATGACAGAGTTTTACTTTAGGTAATTAGTCCAGCCCTTCAGTGAAGATTTGAAAGCTGGCACAGATGTGGCAGTGATGGAGACCTGGTACAGTGTGTTCTACAGTCTAATGGCTGACAGAAAAAGAGACGTCGCTGCGTTCATGTGTGACATGCAGTTTGAGCTGATGACCTCGGGTAGAGCGTGACAGCTGTTGGATTCGACCTGGCTGTGTAGACATTGCCACGTGGCGGTTCATGATCTTGTAACCTTATTTACCGCTCTGTGGTATTGTAGGGGCTTGAGTTGGCGTTTGGCCACCAAAGCAGAGACACTTGTTTTAAGGCCATAGTCCTGTAGGATACAACGTGCCGCTTGATGTTGGGTCATCTCCAACTTAGGTATCAGGTGTTGTTGATGGGGTTCCCACACTGTCAATGCGTACTCCAGGATGGGTCGAGCTAAACTTTTATAACAATGAGTCTGGATCCTGGTGGAGCATCCCTTGAGGCTCTTTACTTGATGAGTCCATGTTACTTAGAGATATTTAATAAATATGCAAATGTTTTATAATTAAGTATTTACATTTGATAGAATATAATAAGAAACTATTCCTTGTTGAAAAAATAATTTACGGATAATTTAAGATCATATCAAAAGGATTGTATTATATTTCAAAAATATTATTTTACTTACTTTTAAAGCAGTTTGTGTTATCTTTTTTTTTTACAGTATTGTAACATGTAACTTATAAATAAATTATATAGGCTACATGAAACCCAAAGAAAACATTAAAAATCTATATTACAGTAAATTTAATAATTATGAATCACAAATTTTTCCTCAACTAGTTTGTCTCTTCTCTCTTTCTCTTGTTCTTATCCCTCACTGGACATGCCTGTTAATTTCACACTATTCTGAGCTTGTATGCGTTAAAGCACTTTTAAGTCATTACCATTGTGGCTGTAGAATAAAAATTGTCTAATTTATTTGTTACATCCATTGTTAAGCTACTTTTTGTTTTTAGTCTTTTCAATTTTTTTTTTCATAAATAGAAACTGATTTTGTGAAATACAAGTATGGAAAAGATATATTTTATCTAAATGTTTTAGACATATCATTGTGAAATTAATTTTGTTTTTAAAGAAGTAGTCAATTCAAAAAAAAAAATTATTTAGTTCCTGGCTTCATTATGTTTTTAAGAGAACCAATTATGTTTAACTAATTAATTAGTAATAAAACTACATTTGCAAATATCCAGATTTGAAGTCATTTGCTTACAGAACCTGTAAATGCTGACTTTGTCAACAACGCTGATAAGGAAAGAGTTGAAATCAACACTTGGGTTGCAGGACAAACTAATGATAAAATTCTGGATCTCTTGGCACCAGGGACACTGGATGGACTGACAAGAATGGTGCTTGTTAATGCCATATACTTTAAAGGTACTAGATTCGAGTTTGTACAAAGCTAATTGTTATGTCAGTTTTGGCATTGGTCAGCCATTTTATATTTTGGCTTCAGCTCTGTTTTGTCTTTAACCAAAGGCAAGATTCTGTTGTGTACATTGGGTGTTATGGGTTATTATCTTAGGGTAATGGATTGAGTTTAGGGATTCGATATAGTTTTAGGTTTATGGATGGACTTAAGATGATTGTGAATGTGTGGTTGGTTGTGATAATAAATTATAAGGTCAGGTTTTATATTTTGTAATTAGGGTAGGCCCCAGATCATTTTAGAATTTTTTTATTTTTTGTGTGAGCCTTGAAAAGATTGTTAAGTAAAACTTGGTGAGCAGTTTTTTTGTTTTTAAATTACTATTTATACAGTTAAATATATGTTACACATGAGTTTATATGCCACTATATTGTGAAGTTTTCACACATTTTCCTTTAATTCTATATCAAAACATAATATTGTCTGATTAAAACCAAATGAGTTATTAAGGTTTGAAGATAGCATTAGTAATGACAAATATAAAAAAGATAGATCTAGAATCTAGATAATTCCAGTTGAAAAGAAAATATTTTCAGTTACAAATCAGTATTTCACAAAGCATTTATAACATGTCGATTATGTAATCATATTAATCAAAGTACAGTATGTTATATTTGAATTAATATATTTAATTCTAAGTGACTACTTTGTGGCGCCTATTAATATTAAATGAAAAAACAAAATTATAAATTTATGGTGCCTGCCCACTACTGATTTATACAACTGTCACCTCCCCCCCCCCCCACACCTGATAGTACGAAAAGTTGTTTAATGAAAATTAATGTGATTAAATTGTGCTTAGATCAATAAACTATTGGCTCATATATATTTGATGTATGTTTTTAAACCATGTTTCAGGTCAGTGGGATAAAAAATTTAATGAGCGTGACACCAAACCACTTCCTTTTAAAGTTTCTCCAGAGAAAACCAAGAATGTCCCCATGATGAAAAAAAAACATGAGTATTCTTACACTAAAGATGTGGATCTAATGTTTACAGCTGTTGAAATCCCTTATAAGGGAAAGGAATTAGGGATGGTTATTATCCTACCAGATACAGACTTTGGCTTGGAGGTATGAGGAAATTTAAGTCTCACATATATAGTATAGTATAAAAAGAATTTAAAGTTAAATTTGGCAAATCAAAAAGACACATTTCATCTGCTGGATTTGTATATGTCTTCTGCAACAATGTAATAATATATGTGCAGAATGATGAATTCGATGAATTGTTTACAGAGGCTTTAACAAATAGTCTATAGTAAGAGTTTGGGGCATGGTGGACAAGCGAAAGCGTGTTAACTGGCAATCCAAAGGGTCTGGGTTCAAATCTTGTTGCAGACTACGATTTTTATCCGGGGTCTTGAGGGTGCCCCTGAGTCTACTTAGCTCTGATGGATACCTGGCACTAGTTGGGGTAAAGTAAAGGCAGCTGGGCATTGTGCTGGCCACACATCCCCTCATATGCTGTGGCCACAGAAACTAGTGAATGCTGTTTCACCAGCCCTATGATCAGATTGGTCCGAAGGGTACTTTACTTTACTATAGTAAGAGTAAGAAGAATAAACTAAATTAAAAAATACGCAAGAGTAAAAATGCATGTACCTTTTTTTTGCTAAATCTTTATTTAGTATTCACCTCTTTGATATTTGAATTATCATGTAATTTTTTGATATCTTGCATTACAATAACATATATATTTTTTTTTGTCTTTTACAATATTTTTTCTGTCATTATTTTCCTTACAGAGCCTTGTCAAAAATGTGACTAGTGAAAAACTTGGGAAAATTTTGTATTTGCTAAAACCATGTGGAGATGTAGAACTTACAATTCCTAAATTTGAGGTTAGTGACATTCTTCTATCTATATACACCCCTCCCCCTTTAAAAAAAAAAAAAAAAAAAAAACCTTTTGTCATAATCTCTTAAGAAATTATTTTTTTATATAGGACTACTTAAACTCAAACATTTTTTGTACTTGCATTACCGAATTTCACAAAAATATTGACAATTAAAATGAGCACTCAAAAAAGTTGTGAAAAAAAAATATTCCTAAACTAATTCATGGCTAGTAAATTTCACACTTATAAAAAGTCAAAAATAAATTTTTAGCAAAATTTTGAGTTTAATTTGAGTGATTATATACGGTAGGCACTAGAAAAGTGTAAACAATCCTAAACCAATTAAAATAGCTAATAAATTTCTTATTTATAATAGCTAATGAATTTTACAGTTTTATTAAGTACAAAATAAATTTGTATAATTTTAGATGACCACAAGTATGGATTTAAAATCTCCGCTTTCATCTCTGGGTATGGAAGTGGCTTTTAGCCCTGAATATGCTGATTTTAGTGGAATGACTGGAGCCAGAGATCTTTACATATCCACAGCAGTTCACAAAGCATTTATTCAGGTCAATGAAGAAGGGACAGAAGCGGCTGCTGCCACCAGTGTGAACATCATGCCATTGTGTGCAGTTCGCAGACCAACCATCAAAGTTGACCATCCATTCTTGTTTCTCATCAGGGACATTCGTGCAAATAATATTTTGTTTATGGGTCAACTGATTGACCCATCATTCTAGAATTAAAATGTGTACGCCTTATGTAACAGGCCTAATGAAAAGAAAAATGTAATTTTTTATTTTCAACATATTGTAAATAAATAAAAAAAGGCTTATTTAATCTTTTATAAGATTGTTTTGTTACAACTGTAGTGTAATTTTTAGCAGTAAAATGTGATTATAAAGAGAAAACAAATTAGTAAGCCTAACTACAAACTATTTTTTAGTTTTTAGGAGTAATTTTATTTATAATAAGAATTGTCTATTTAAAACAATCTTTTAAGTAGGAGATTATTTCATATTTTAAAATAAAATTTTATTTTAGTGGAACTTAACCATATGTTAACAATTAAATGAATCTATTATAGTAGGAATAATTTTTAAAATATTGTTGTTTGTGAAATATTTGTCTAGTGTGTCAGGGCTGTTATTTTTCATTTAAATTGTGATAAAAAGTAAAATAATGGCTTTTTTAATTTTCAAATAAAATATCTACATTGCATTTTTACTCTTTTTTTCAGAACCCTTTACACAAATTGTTTTCTTAGTATGATCTTTTGTCTAAAGTAGGAAGCTCTACTAGTAATATTTTATTCTACTTGTTGTTACCTTGGTAAAAAATGGTAGGGTTCCTTTAAAAAGTGTTTTATTGGCTGATTCATTTTCACATTTCATTAAAATGTTTATTTCTTTGTTGAAATTATATTTAGGAATGTAACACAGTAAATGTTTAAGAGACTTAATTCCAATTCTGGATAGTCTGACATTGTCATCATTCAGGAAAAAGTATTGATTTAGCTAAAGAACTTTGTTCTGTGCTATGTAGTTAGCTAGAGAACTTTTTCTGTGATATGTTGTTCAATACTGTTAAAATGGGCTATTGAATCTCTAAAGACATTTTTGCATGACAATAAGTTATATTTTACAAGCATTTATTTTATAAAAAGCATTGTTCAAACTTCATTATTTGAATGTCAACATAATTTAAGCTATTTATAAAAAGATAGTTTTATTACTCAATGCTAAATTAAATTCTCAACTAAACTAATGAAAATGTGTAATTATAATAATTGCAATTTTAAACATGTTATAAGAGATGAAACAAACTTCTTCTTCACCATTATCAACTCCTGTGGAGCATAGGCCATCAACAATTTCTTTCCATGTCTTCCTGTCTCTGGCTATCTTCTCTAACTTTTTCCAGCTTCTTCCGATCAGCTGCACATCCTTTTCTACTTCTCTCCGCCAGGTGTTCTTGGGTCTACCTCTTCGTCTTGCACCCTGCGGATTCCATGCCAGAGCTTGTCTAGTCAAATTTGTAGTTAGTTTTCTCAATGTGTGACCTATCCATCTCCATCTTCTTTTTTGGATTTCTTTTTCTATTGGAATATGTGCTGTCCTTTCCCATACAGTTGCGTTTGTAATTTTTTCATACCATTTGATATCCATTATTCTTTGTAGGCAGCCATTCACAAAAGTTTGTAGTTTGTTCACGTCCCCCTTTGTTAATCTCCAAGTTTCTGAGCCATACAGCAAGACAGATATTACGTTATAATTAAAGATTTTTAGTTTTGTTTTGGTTCTTATGTGTTTATGAAACATAAACCCAACTCCTTTAAATTTGTTGTTTTTTTATCCACAATTGAATGTATATAATTTATCAAGTTATTTTTTTTTCAACATTTGCTGTTTTATAGATATTCATAATATTTAGCAATTGCTTTCTTTTAAAATGCAAATAATAAATGACATACTAATATATGTTACGTTACTTAACATTTTTTTAAAAATTGCATTGAATTCTATAAAAACTGACCAAATAAGTCTCTTATATTAGAAATGTATTCCATTTTAATAGTCTGATTCTTAATGGTTAATTTTAATACTTAATAATTATAATGCCCTTATATTTTACTTTTGCAATTTTGCTTCCTACATGTGTCCATTCTAGTAGAATGGTTAAAGTCATGACTGGCACATGGGTGTAGTTTACTAATAATTATAGCTCTTTAATAAAAGAAATAGATCAGTAATTGTAACATTTATGACTTAATATAGTATAACACATTATTAAAACCAGTAGACTTGAATTCTTAATAGGATGACAACATTTATAGGTTATCTATATAATTTATTGCTAATTGCTCTTTAATGTATGCTTAATTGTTACCCTGGACAGCACCACATAATTTTGCTAGCTATAGCCTATTTATTTACATTTTTTTTCTATATATAAGACCAAAAGGAACCATTTAATAGATAAAAACATTGATAATATAAATTATACATAAAATAAAAATGCATTTAAGATTCACATAGACACAAAAAATAGAGCTGTTTAAAACTAACAGCATTTTAAAGATTTTATATAAGCAAAGTTCAAGGTTTATTTTCTAATCATTTTTTAAAAAATCACCAAAATTAAATGACTTATATAAAATCTAACATGAAAATAAATAGATGTCCTAAGGAACTAAAGATAATTGACAAAAATATTGTTTTGAATACAATATAAATAATACAATTTCAATAATTCAATGAAAATAATTTTAAAATCTAATTCAGTAACAAAACAATAAAAGGCGGGAGCATAGTAAAGATATTTTAAATACATTTGGTGGTAAACAATTTTACTCTTTAAAAAAAAAATCAAATTGGTTACTTTAAAACTAGTAAAGCGATATTCAATGGTTTGCAGATTAAACTATAAACGCAAGAACAAGTGGCAAGAACATTGGTGTCAGTATGCTTTGCTATTACCTACTTAGATTAATGTCTATCTGGACCATCTTTTACATTCCACGAATCGCTTCCATTTAACTGCATGCTCATGATAAAACAGCATAAAATAACTTGGTATATTGCAAAGATGCTTCATTTATCTGTCCTGATCTAGTCTAACATTAGGAGCTATAAAAACATTATAGGCAACTATAATTTCTTGAAACTGTCTTTTGACAGTGGTTAGGGTAATTATTAATAGGGCCTAATAGTTTCTTTTTTACCAGATGACAGCTATGAAATACCAAAAGTTTAGTTTTTTCTCTGCATATCCTACATTTTTACATATCCCTGCGATCATAAGCGGAATTTGATCTGATCAAATAAATACAATGTATCATGCCCTTTGTTTAAATATGGTGGGCTAATTAGGAAAACCTGTTAAATGAGATTAAATGTTCAGATCAATTGCACTCTGCCTCACTCAATTTTTTTTTAAACCATGTTTCAGGTCAGTGGAATAAAAAATGTAATGTTTGTCATACCAAACCACTTCCTTTCAAAGCCTCTCCAGAAAGAACCAAGAATGTACCAATGATGACAATAACCCATGAGTATTCTTACACTGAAGATGTGGACCTAAAGTTTACAGCTGTTGAAGGCACAGAGGCAGCTACTATCATAGCTTTTCCTATACTGATCTTTTAGTTAAATGTATTTCTATCTTTGCCAGTAGGAGGGTTAATTTTTATTCAAAGACCACATATCATAGACCAATTATAAAGACCAACTAATTTCGTAAAAAAAATGACTGGTAAACCAGTACGACCTATTTTTTAGTGAATTTTTTTGTATAGTATTATAATAATTATTTTTAGATAAACCCATTTTTAGGTAGGAAACAGCACTTAATTATATCAAGTTAATTTACTATGCATTAAGGCTATGCTTAAAATAAATTATTTTTTTTACTTTTAAAGTAAAAATATTGTTGTTTATGCATGACTGTGTTATTGTTTTTTACATTTAAATTGTGATAATAAGTACAACAATGGGTTCATAAATTTGAATTATCAACATTGCATTTATGCCTTTTTTTTTTTCAAGAATTTTTACATAAATTGTTACTAGGAAAAGGTTTTCCTAGTAATGTTCAATTCTACTTGTTAACTTGGTAGAAAATAGTATAGACTATAGGCTGATGCATTTCATCAAATGTCTTTCAATAAGTTTTTTTTCTGAGTTTAAGTTGTATTGGGAATGTCACAAAGACAAAGTAAATTTTTAGTTTGTGTTTAAGAGACACAATTTGAGTGTATTCAATTCTAATGATAATGACAGCATTTAATGAAAGGTTAAAACTAGATGGGTCATTCTACTAGAAAAGGAACTCCATTGTATGATATGATATAGTTCTCACTCATATATCTATCATATAAATGGACCATTGCAGCTCAGAAGAAAACTTTGCATGATAATATGTTATATTAATATTTTTTCAAATGTATGTATTTTATTTTATTAACTTTTTTTTTCTCTATCCTATATATAATATATATTTATATTATTTACAATAGTTAGTTTTTTTTTACTTTAATTTATTTATATTTTATTCTGATATAGTTTCTTAAATACATTTTTGTTTAATAGTTGTTATTTTTTCTATATAAACTAGTATATTCATGTGTATAAAACTGGCTAAATAAATCTCTATTTAAAAAAAAAAGTGTGCTTTTTCATTTAGAATTATATATAGGGCTTCTTATTGTATCTACAAAAAAAAATTATGTGTTTATAAATATGATTTCTTTGAAATGGGTAACAGTAAAGTATAGAAAAGTGAGGGAATTCTACTCTACATTGACCATTCATTGAACTACTTGTTAGTTTGACATAAGCATCATTACATAATGTTTAATATTGTCAAGATTATTTTACCCATAAATATGTAAAGAAATACATTTAAATTAGTTGCTTTGGAAAAAACGAAGTAATTTTATCTAAACTAACATATAATAAGAAAAAATCTTGATCACTTTATAATGATTTTTTTCATTCTCAATTATAACAATTTTATCAAACTTTTTTTTTATAAAGGCCTTTTTTTCCTGTATTTATCTACATAATATCTTCAAAAAGTATTGTTTTAATATTGCATTAAAATTCAAGAACATAATTATAAGATCTTTAATTGAAGATGTTAAACAATAAATTAATATACTGAACTGGCACTTTTAGCATTAAAATGTATACTTTGAGAACATAAAGTTATTGTAGGCCTACTTGACTGGTAGCCAAATTAAATTATAAATTCGTCATGAACAATGGATGTTTTTTATTTTAGTTTTAGCATTTTAGCAGTTAGGCCTATTTGTTTTAAGGAAATAAAAGTGACCATGGTGTTGTGGAATCAAAAGTGTTATTTTTAAGGTAATTCAAGATGTAATATGTTTGTGCCTTTCCCACCACTACATTTTGCCGTGGAAAGAGAGCGCACTCAGCTTGTTAAATCTAAATTTAGAGTCTTAGACACTCTTAGACTACAAACGCGATAAGATGAGCTAAAAATAATGTATTTTTATTATTAGAGTTAAAGCCCTTGGTTCTCGGAAACATTTTGGAATATTTTATCATTTATATTGTTGATGTAATTTTACTGTAAATCCAGGTAAATAAGTTCAGATAGCTTGTTTACGCCTACCTCACCACTTCGAGTAAATCTCTGTCATACATAACGTTAAAGCTTTAAATAAGTTGGGGCAAGGTTAATTTTAATGAATAAGCTACGTATTTCAAATAGGCTATATATTTAGTTAGATCTAGTAGGAAGTAGGCCTACTTTACTTAGCTTACTACTATTCCGTAGACTAGGCCAATCAGCGATCATGTCTCACTGCTTTACAGAGCCAGTGCTTTTTACTTCCTTTTTATTTGGCTTATGCTTATTTATCCTCTATGCCTATAAACTTAGGGCCTATACTATATTGCGTAGGACACAATAATCTTCTTTATAGAAGGTGCGTCTGTAATGTCATGTATAAGATAAGATATTTTATATTTATAGGCAGTGGCGTAGCTAGGGGAGGGGGGGGGGTCCAAATTCGAAAATCCCCCCAGGCCCCTACTTTAGGGGGGCCCCCAAAGGAGTGTCCAAATTATTTTTTCTCATGTCATAATGTCGAATGTCAAAATGCAGGGGCCCCTAAAGAGGCCAAGCCCCTCTGGCCCCCAAATCCCTTGCAACGGCACTGTTTATAGGCCTATATAATATATCTATATAGTATAATATAGTATAGTTAAGGCCTATACTTATATAGCCTATATACTATATAGGCCTATGTATATCAAAACTGAATAAAGCGCCATTGGGATAGTCTTATTAAAAGTTCGTCAAAATTCACACAAATGACCCTGCCTTTCTTAGATGAACTATTTCAACAACGATGCCTCTGCAAAGGGGAGAAAATACTCAAAGATAGCATGCATCCACTTCACAACATATATGTGAAATCAACCCTTAGTGTCCAACTCCTGTCAATCAGAGTCCAAACTGAAAGGTACACGAACTCCTTTGTTCCTTATTCTGTGAGACTAAATCAACGCTGCTCTTGACTAAAGCATAATCAAGAGCCAGATGCAATTTAGCTTAATTTAGTTTAAAATTTAAAGGGAACCATGGCAAGCATTCTTGGCTTTTGGAAATATAGTTTATCGTCTATGTTCTTTTACTGCTTCTCAATTGGGTAATTCAAAAATTCCTAGACTAGTATAATATTTAGTAGAAAATATTCCCATGTCCAAATTGGTGAATTTAAAAACTATTGTAAAAGGAAAAATGCAGATTTAAGCCTAGACCAGGGGGGAGGGGAATTTATTTTGTATTAAGAAGGGCTTTAGGCCTGTAGCCCTTATCTGTTTTATATAATTAGTCCAAAGTTAAATAATAAACTCTATGATATTTTTTTGTGTCAGGCTGGTTACTGTAGTATCATAAGTGTTATAACGTACTGTGAGTGTCAATAGTTTCAGGGGTCATCATATTGTTAGTTTTTGTAGTGTGCCTGTAAGTTCATGTGCGGCCCTGTGTAATGTTGTCCTAATAAAAGTAATTTACCATAAGTTACTGTTATACACATATGAACCATAAGCTGCTGTGTTTGTCTTTTCATAGAAATCTATATGTGAAGGGGGCTGGTCCAGCGGTTAGTTAACCGGACTGTCAACCAAAAACCAACTGACAGGTCGCGGGTTCTATCCCTGCCACCGACGGAGCCCTGTTGCCCTGCAGAAGTTTTGGGCCTAGTGGACGTAATAATCTTCTATCTAGAAGGAACGTCTGTAAACTTATAAGATTATTATAAGATATACTACATCCACATCATTCACTTCAGCAAAGCATGTATCTAGTCGCGTTGGTGTATTTATTACACTCATTGGCCCGGTTTTTTTTTTTAGGCCTGCCATCTATACTCAGGCGGGTTTCTGACACAAGAAAAGATGCACTTTTCCAGTAGAGCGTCACTTGACATTTGACATTGACAAGAGGCAACATTCTCTAGTAGGACCTGTTTTAGTGTATGCTGTACATCATGCGAGCAGTTCTGTAGATACAATTGTTGTCACAATTACAAAAATGCAGATGTTAGAAGGCAAGCCTGATGAATTTAGAAGCATCAAAGACAATGCTGAAGAAAGGATTATTAATCAACAAAAGCGATCATAATACGGATTCAGAAATTGACTTTAGCCAAATGCATGACATGTTCTGATGCAGAATATGTCAGCAGTGAAGAGTGAAGATGACCATAAACATGATTACTAATACCAAAACTAAGACAAGGTAACTAAGTGGTCAAAAACTCCACCTGTGAGCATATTTTGAAAAAAACTTCTAGCTAAAATGTTGTATAGGTTTTTCGTGGTCTAAAAAAATTCCGCTAGGTTATTCAAGACAAAGTTTAGGCTTTTTGTATGCTAACTACATATGAAATGATGGAGGGGTTTATCAAGTACACAAATAGGGTATCACGGGGTAAGTTGCCCACTATGGGGTAAGATGCCATCCCTGAAAAATGTCAGAATTTCCACAAAGCAAATCCAGCTTTTTTGTCTAGTGTATTCATTTTTCGTCAATGTAACTTGGTAGCTCTGAGCTATTGGTAGCAAGCGTTCAGTTTTCTTTTTCAAAGAAGTAAATTTCTATGAATTGTTTTTAATTCTTTTTTCATTTTTCACCTAAATTGTACGCTCAGTTAAAATGTGTTAATTTGATAAGCTGGTGAACTTTTGTAAATATGTAAACGAATCCAGTAAGATTCTTCATTTCCATGTATTTTAAATATCTATGTGGGTTAAATGGAAGGGGCCTAATAAAGATTTTTTTATATATTTGAATCTAGCTTCATTGGGGGTAAAAGGGGTACCTGGTACTGCGGTAAAACGCATATACACAATTTTATAAATAATTAGTGAAAGTTTAAAAAATTTTTATATTTTATATATTTTTGTTAATAAGACTATTTAATTTGATTACAAGCTGTTAGGTTTTTTAAAGAGAAATCCAATTGTTTTCATAAAGACATCAGAGGGATTTGTGGAACAATTGGTTTTAATTTTAATCAGAGCTAAACTAGAAATAGAAGCCATAATATTTAATACATCAATGCACTGATAATGGTAAATGGATAGTCTGATAGCAAGCAGTTATGGTGTGGCTCATCTATTAACCTATTTTACTCAATTTGTAAAGCCAACTAATTATTACTGTTACCGTTGACATTGCGAGAAAACGGATTGTATTTGTCAGCCCTTTTTTTTTATGTAATCCATACGTTTTTAACAATGAGGACTTCAAGCCTTTTTTTGTGCCTAATATTTCATAGCAAACCAACTAAACCATTACTTTAACAAAGCTTTTTTTTTACTGTTGAAGTCACTGAATTCGATAGTCCTCAATCATGGAATACCGTAATTTATTAATAGCAAACCAGGAAAAAAAGTGGATCAGATGCCTCATTAGTCTTAACCAGGCAATAAAAAATGCACATAAGGTGTACTGCTTAATAAGTGTGAAAATTGTGATAGTTTTGATAGTGATGAAAGAAATATAACCCACTGAGCCTTTTGCCTCATCTATGTGGGCCTTTTACACCCAATGTGGCTTTTGGTGTAGAAGAAATTTGAGTGCTCTTGCTGCATCAGAAACCAGGATTCTCTTCTATAGGGAAGTACTGGTAGTATACAGCTGTTATACAGTTTTATCTTATTTAGACAAGGTTTTGAGATTACTTCACCTCCTGCTTCATTGCATCTTTTCTTTTCTTGACTTTCACTGTTTGGATTGATGAAAATGCACAAGTAAAGTTTTCCGTGTTTGATATCCATTGGTTGTTGACATTTACTGAAACTTTTGTTGTAATATTTAGGGTCATTTATTTCTAATTACTTCTAGTTAATTTTGAGATCCATCTGAGAGTTGAAATGCTAAAATTTTAATAAATTTATCAGTCCTATTTCTTTAAGGGTGTCTGATAGACGGTTGTCAGCAAAGTTAATAGCCTTGAGTGAAGATAACAACATCCATGTAATGCCATTTTATTGTTCTTTAGATAAAGTGGATTTATGTACAACTTAATATATTGGATTCTTCTGCATTTAATAACCAGACTGCTAAGCTGGTTAATCTTTTAACAACAAATGTCATGTAAATGTATGCATTTATGATGCATGTGATTTGCTTTAAGCTGAAAAGTCTATTGAATACACATGATCATAGGAGTAGGAGGAGGCTCTGTTTGTTATTAGTGGCAGTAAATTGAGGTGAAATTAGTTAAAAGTGAATCAATACTAATTGTGTTGATTATATTAGACTTTTTGTACTGGTACTTTGTTTTCTTCCAAGACTTACACTTATATGAATATTTGGTACACTTCATGCAGACATAGTGTTTAATTTTTATTTTTTTTCACACAAATAAACTAATGCCAGTACTTTGATTTATCATGGATCATCAAATGTGAAGGTGGATCAATGCTGAGCATGTTCATTGCCAATACATTTCTTGCTATTCACCTTCATTTCTTCCCAGAATTACATTAACACTTTTAGTACATTTCATGCAGACAATGTGACTGATTTCATTTCTTTATTTCACAGGTAGAAATTAGAAATTACTTTGATTATCATGGAATATCAACTAATTGCTGATGCAAACAACAAGTTTGGATTAGATCTGTTTAAACTCACTCACAATGAAAGGAAAGAAGAAAACCTGTTTTTGTCACCATTCAGCATATCTTTAGCACTGGCCATGACTCAGGTGGGAGCTAGAGAAAAGACTGCAAAGGACATGGCCAAGGCTTTAAAGTGGAAGACTGAAGAAGAATCAAAAATTCATGATCAGTTTCAGGAGTACATCAAACTGATTCAGTCTCCCACAGAAGCTTATCAGCTATCTACAGCTAATAGAATATATTTACAGAAGAGCTATGTCTTTTTAGAAGAATTCAAAAATAAGGTTGCTACTTTGTACAATGCAGGTTGGTAGAAAGTAATATAATGAAAACTAAGCTGTTCTACTTTCTACTTACTGATCTCAATACTTTTAAATAGTTTTAATGGTATTTATTACTGGCACTATTCCTTTTTTCATTTGCAGTCCTACTTTAGGTTTTAATATCAGTTTAAGAAATTTGATTTCATAAAGTATGTTCTTTATTCTATTAAAGCTTTTCAAGAATAAATTTTAATATACAATTTTCATAGTCTCTGTAATTCTGTTGATATTACATTATTACAAGTTGCTATACCAGTCAAATATAACTAGGACGACAATGAAAGGGAGAGAAGTAAAGTTTTAACTATGACTCAAAAGGCTGGAAGTTTTCTTTACCCAAAATAACAATTTAAAATTTGGCAGATGATGTAAAGTTCATTTTCTAGTTGCTTTTTTTTTTAAGTGGGTGTTACATATACTCTCTAAACCAATTGTGTCTCATTCTTTTACAGTTAGCGTGAAAACCTGAAAAACCTGTTCAATAAATTGAGTGTAAGCTATAGGGTCTCAATTTTTATTTTCCCCTTGAGGGAAGGGGAATGAGAAGACCTTATGGGGAGCAGATGATGCCTGGGGTTGTAGGGGCATTGAAGAGCAAGTGGATTGATTAGAACATACTTGAAATTATGTGAACACCTCTGCTATTAAAATTACACAAATTTAGATGCGCTTTATTAATAATTATGGTAATATTTAGCTCAGTTAAGAGACAAACAAATTAATTCCACTATTGACCTAAGAGCCCACTGTGTTGTTGTCATGTCAAAGTAATTCAAAGCTCTTAACCTTGATCTATTACTATAATTATACTAGTTCCAAAGAAAGGCTGGAATGTTAGATTATGAATGAAATGTGACATAGAACACAAGTTCTGCTAAATATCTTCTATCACCCAAAAGTGCACATACTAATAAAAAAAAAAGGAACTGCACTGATTTTTAGAAGTAAGGGATAAGTTCAGTAAAAATTAAATATCTGGAGCAGTTTGGCAGCAACTGAACTTTAGTGCATTTGTTAATTATCGTAAATATTTGTTAATTGCAAAATGTGGAAAACTACACACTATACACTATTAGTAAAGAGCTCATTTTACCTCCAGTTAATGATGTCCATCATACAGTACTGCACAGGTCAGTGTCTGATATCATCAATAGAATACTATTGAGTAATGGTATGCTTAGAGATGAATTGATGAAATGTGATTTATAGATAAAATTGTGTGATTACCTAAAAACATCTTCTTCTTCTTATTATTATTGTGGAGACCCCGTTAGGACTGAGGAAAGATTCCACAATTTAACTACACATACAATTTTAAAACATCACAAACAAGAATTACAAACAGATGACAAGATTTTCACTTTAGGTATTTAGTCCAGCCCTTCAGTGAAGATTTTAAAGCTAGCACAGAAGGGGCAGTGATGAAGGCCTGGTCCAGTGTGTTCCACAGGCTGACAGAAAGAAAGAATATTTGTAGACGTCGGTGCGTGCATGTGGGACATGCAGTTTGAGCTGACAACCTTGGGTAGAGCGGGACACCTGTTGGATGCGACCTGGCTGTGTAGACATTTCCACGTGGCGGTTCATGATTTTGTAATCTTGTGGTGACATAGTGGTGACCTTATTTACTGCTATGTGGTGTTGTGGGGGCTCGAGTTGGCGTTTGGCCACCAAAGCAGAGATGCTTGAAGGCCATAGTCCTGTAGGATACGACTCGTAGCTCGACGTTGGGTCATCTCCAACTTAGATATCAGGTGTTGTTGATGGGGATCCAACTTCGTCGATGCATACTCCAGGATGGATCGAGCTAAACTTTTATCACAATGGGTCTGGATCCTGGTGGAGCATCCCTTGAGGGTCTTTACTTGATTAGTCCATGTTACTTAGAGATATTTAATAAATATGCAAATGTTTTATAATTAAGTATTTACATTTGATTAGAATATAATAAGAAATTATTCCTTGTTGAAAAAATAATTTAATTTAAGATCATTTCAAAAGGAATGTATTATTTTTCAAAAATATTATTTTAGCCTACCTACTTTTAAAGCAGTTTGTGTTATCTTTTTTATTTACAGTATTGTAACATGTGACTTATAAATAAATTATAAAGGCTACATGAAACCCAAAGAAAACTTTAAAAGCTATATGAAAAACAATTTGAATCTTTTAAAAATCTCATTTAAATAATAAAAATTTTGATTTTTAAAGATAATGTGATTTTTATTATCCTTTTTTATTTACAGTATTGTAACATGTAACTTATAAATAAATTATAAAGGCTACATGAAACCCAAAGAAAACTTTAAAAGCTATATGAAAAACAATTTGAATCTTTTAAAAATCTAATTTAAATAATAAAAATTTGGATTTTTAAAGATAATGTGATTTTTATTATCTTTTTTTAGGACTATAATGCTATTTTACCTATAAAAAATATGTTCAAATCTTAAGAAAATTTTTATGAAAAAGTTAAAAATCTTTAAACAAAAAATAATGGCCTATTTATAATTTGTCATTTTTATCTACGTCATAAGCCTACTATTTTACTTTTAAGATGATTATCTTCTATCAAAATCTAAAGAAAATAAAAATTTATATAAATTTAAAAATCTGATTAAAATTATTATCTTTACAGTAAATTTAAAAATTATGAAACACACATTTTTCCTCAACTAGTTTGTCTCTTCTCTATTTTTCTTTTTCTCATTTCTCACTAGACATGCCTGTTATTTTCACACTATTCTGAACTTGTAAGTGTTAAAGCTCTTTAAGTCATTACCATTGTGGCTGTAGAAAATTGTCTAATTTATATGTTACATTCATATTGTTACTTTTTGTTTTTAGTCTTTCCTATTTTTTTTTCATAAATAGAAACTGATTTTGTGAAATACAAGTATGCCAAAGATATATTTTATCTAAGTATTTTAGAGTAAAATATTTGGATTGATAATTGACTTAAAATTTTGTTGTTAAAGGATTAAAAAAATATTTCCAAAAAACAAAAATTAGTTAGTTCCTGGCTTCTTCATTACGTTTTTAAGAGAACAAATTATGTTTAACTAATTAATTAGTAATAAAACTACAATTGCAAATATCCAGATTTGAAGTCATTTGCTTACAGAACCTGTAAATGCTGACTTTGTCAACAACGCTGATAAGGAAAGAGTTGAAATCAACACTTGGGTTGCAGGACAAACTAATGATAAAATTCTGGATCTCTTGGCACCAGGGACACTGGATAAACTGACAAGAATGGTGCTTGTTAATGCTATATACTTTAAAGGTACTTGAGTTTGTACAAAGCTAGTTGTTATGTCAGTTTTGGCATTGGTCAGCCATTTTATATTTTGGCCTAAGGTCTAGCTTTTTTGTCTTTAACCAAAGCCAAGGTTCTGTTGAATAAGCCTACATTGCATGGGTGTTATGGGTTATTATTTTAGGGTAGTGGATTGACTTTAGGGATGCGATATAGTTTTTTGGATATATAAAAAAAGATGGATACTTCCGGTTGAATAGGGAAAATATTTCCAGAGCCAAAGAATTAAATCATTATTTTACAAAGCATTTATGACTTGTAGATTATGTAACCATATTAATCAAATTATGGTATGTTATATTTGAATTTATATATTTAGTTCTAAGTGACTAATTTGCAGCTCCTTATTAATATTAAATGAAAAAGTGAAATTATAAATTTATGGTGCTTGCCCACTACATATTTATACAACTGTCCCCCCCCCCCTCCCAGCCTGATAGTTAGAAAAGTTGTTTAATGTGATTAAATTGTGCTTAGATCAATAAACTATTGCCTCATATTTGATGTATGTTTTTAAACCATGTTTCAGGCCAGTGGGATAAAAAATTTAAAGAGCATAAAACCGAACCACTTCCTTTTAAAGTTTCTCCAGAGAGAACCAAGAATGTCCCCACGATGAAAAAAACCCATGAGTATTCTTACACTAAAGATGTGGACCTAAAGTTTACAGCTGTTGAAATCCCTTATAAGGGAAAGGAATTAGGGATGGTTATTATCCTACCAGATACAGACTTTGGCTTGGCGGTATGAGGAAATTTAAGTCTCGCATATATAGTATAGTATAAAAAGAATTTAAACTTAAATTTGGCAAATCAAAATGACACATGTCATCTGCTGGATTTGTATATGACTTCTGCCACAATGTAATAATATATGTGCAGAATGATGCATTGGATAAATTGTTTACAGAGGATTTAACCAATATAGTCTATAGTAAAGGCTAAGCCACACTAGAAACAAAATCAGTGATTCGCTGCGATTCAATTAAAAAATCACGATGATTCTCCCCGTTTCTAATGTGGCATACCGCGAAACAAGTCAGTTTCAGTAATGATTCGCGATGATTTACAGATTTAGAAATTTGGAGTCACAATTCTTGATTCAAGCTGTGTCAGCCAATGGGAAGCGCAACTAGATCATGTGATAATTAGCCTAGTTAAAAAAGTAAACCAAGATGGCTGCTATTAAATCGTCCAGTTCGCTTAAGGCTGGGTACGGCACCCCATTTTAGGGGTATTCAACTCTGGTACTGATTTTTAGGTTTTACTTAATTAAATAAGTTCAACCATTTCTGTATACAAAAATGCCACTCTTATAGTAAAAAGCGCAATAGTTTTTTATATATATTTTTTTTGAAATGGTATGTATGTAGCTAAACGGTGAAATTAAAAAATTTTTTTTGCATGTTTGACACCTCGAAACTCAAAGTAAAAAAGCAAAATGCTTATAGTTCTTTATACTAATAGATACTTAGTTTTATCCTACTCAATAATCAACTAAATTTGGTCGAGAGAAAAAAACAAGCGATTTATTTCCAATTTTTATAAGAAAAAAATGTTATTTTCATGTTTTTCTGACTTCTTGCGTTTTTTTTTAAATATTCATTTTTACTTCTTCTTCATAAAAATTTCACATTTCTTAACATATTCTATTAAAACTTTGCCATTTTTATCTTGATACTAATTACAATAACTTGAACTAGCTAAATTTAAGTATTAGTTGGTTAATTTTATATTATAGAAAAAAATGCTGAGTTTAATTATTTTATTTTTTTTATAGGTATAGTATGTATTTTTCGTAAAAAAAAATTTTTCACGAACCAATCAAAATGAAATTTTGTTTCAGTATTCCTTATGCTATTGCTAATAAATTTCATGTTGATTGTTATATTAAATACTTGATAAATTTCGTGTTTTTCAAACTTTTCTTACTTTTTTGCGTTTTACTCAAAATAATTATTTTATACCTTTTTTTAACTACTCCTCTCACATTTTCTTACCGATTGTATTGAGACTTTGTAATTTTTATCTAAGCACCTATTACAACAGCAAGTTCCACTTAGATTTTGGAATTTTTGTTTAATTTTAATTTTATGGGCGCAAATGTTGAGTTTTTTTGCAAAAAAATAACTTTTTAAAATGTGCCTTAAGAAAAAAATTATAAAAAATTAAATATCTTAAATTTTAAAAAATTGGGTGGAACATTCTGTTGTAAATTCATATCTTTACTAAATGTATCTAATTGTGTATTTGTAGGTGTAAAGGTTATAGAGGAGATATATTTTTAACCTATAAAATCCAATATGGCGGCTGTTGCCATGGCAACCAATGCATAAATTTTTTTTTAAAACTCATTGCCCTTAATGATATTCAATACTTGTTATGTGGTTAAAGTTTCAGACGTTTTGGTCGGTAAATTCAAAAAAAGTGCCTTAAACGAACATTGTATGCTCCCTCCATAAAGCTTTCTTCTTTTGATCCAAGGTTTAACCCACCATTTTCATTTTCGATTTCGTTTTGCTTTAAGTAGAACAGACGCAGTGGGTCATACCAAGTTTACTTCGTCGTCATTGCTAGAATTCATGAGTCTTGAACATAAAATGGGGCGTCAAGAACAGTCACTCTCAACACTTTCTTGATTCTTTTGAAAATAAAAAAGCGCGTCTTTGTTTTTCTGTGAATCGTGTTTTACGTGTGACATGGCTGATTGTGAAACAGCGTATTTCTTATTCGCTCTGAAACAAATTCTAGTGATTTGCTGAAACATGATTCCAGTCAAAACGTGATTCCTTGTTTCTAGTGTGGCTTAGCCTTAAGAGTATGGGGCACAGTGGCCTAGCGGAAGCGCATTCGACTGGCGAGCCAAAGGTTCTGGGTTCAAATCCTGGTGCAAGCTAAGAATTTTTTCAGGGACTTGAGGGTGCCCCTGAGACTACCCAGCTCTGATGGGTACCTTGACACTAGTTGGGGTAAAGTAAAGGCAACTGGGCATTGTGCTGGCAACACATCCCCCTGTATGCCGTGGCCACAGAAACTGGTGAACGCTTCTTCACCAGCCCCATGATCAGTTTTGTCCAAAGGGTATTTTACTTTGCTATAGTAAGAGTATGAAGAATAAAAAAAATTAAAAATTACACAAGAGTAAGAATGCCTGTACCTACCTTTTTTTTTTTTTCTTTTTTTTTTGCTGAATTTTTATTTAGTATTCATTTCTTTGATAACTGAATTATTTTGTTATTTCTGGATATCTTTGCATTACAATTACATATTTTTTCTCTTTTACAATACTTTTTCTGTCAATTTTTCTAACAGAGCCTTGTCAAAAATTTGACTTGTGAAAAACTTGTGAACATTTTTTATATGCTAAAACCATGTGGAAAAGTAGAACTTACAATTCCTAAATTTGAGGTTAGTGACATTCTTCTATCTATATGCACCTTTCACCCCCTTAAAAAAAACAACTTTTGTCATAATCTCTTCAGAAAATTTTTTTTTTTATAGGACTACTTAAGAATTTTAAACTCAAAAATTTTTTTTTACTTACAGTACCAAATTTCACAAGAATATTGACAATTAAAATGAGCACTCGAAAAGTTTAAACAAAATTAATTCCTAAAGTAATTAATAGCTAGTGAATTTCACACTTATAACAAGTCTAAAATAATTTTTGATACAAATTTTTAGTTTTAAAAGTGTGACTTATACACGATTATATACGGTAGGCACTAGAAAAGTGTAAACATTCCTAAACCAATTAAAATAGTTAGTAAATTTCACATTTATAATAGATAATGAATTTTACAGATGTTATATTAAGTACAAAATAAATTTGTATAATTTTAGATGACCACAAGTATGGATTTAAAATCTCCGCTGTCATCTCTGGGTATGGAAGTGGCTTTTAGCCCTGAATATGCTGATTTTAGTGGAATGACTGGAGCCAGAGATCTTTACATATCCACAGCAGTTCACAAAGCATTTATTCAGGTCAATGAAGAAGGGACAGAAGCGGCTGCTGTCACCAGTATGCACTTAAAGAGTTTAAGTTACGTTCGCAGACCAACCATCAAAGTTGACCATCCATTCTTGTTTCTCATCAGGGACACTCGTGCAAATAATATTTTGTTTATGGGTCAACTGATTGACCCATCATTCTAGAATTAAAATGTGTACGCCTTATGTAACAGGCCTAATGAAAAGAAAAATGTAATTTTTTATTTTCAACATATTGTAAATAAATAAAAAAGGCTTATTTAATCTTTTATAAGATTGTTTTGTTACAACTGTAGTGTAATTTTAAGCAGTAAAATGTGATTATAAAGAGAAAACTAATTAGTAAGCCTAACTACAAACTATTTTTTAGGAGTAATTTTATTCATAATAAGAATTGTCTATATAAAACAATCTTTTAAGTAGGAGATTATTTCATATTTTAATAAAGTTATTTTACTAGAACCAAAGCATATTTAAAAAATAAAAAATTACACAAATTAATTATAGTAGGAAAAAGTTTTAAAATATTGTTGTTTGTGTGTCTAGGTTGTTGTTTTTTATTTAAATTGTAATAAAAAGTAAAATAATGGATTTTTACATTTGTAAATAAAATATCTACATGGCATTTTTAATTTTTTTTAATCTAAAACCTTTACACAAATTGTTTTTTTAGTATGATCTTTTGTTTAAAGTAGGAAGCTCTCCTAGTAATATTTAATTCTTCTTTTTAACTTGTTACAAAATGGTAAGGTTCCTTTAAATAAGTGTTTTATTGGCTGATTCATGATTCATTCTCACATTTCATTCAAAAAGTTGTATTTCTGTGTTGAAATTATATTAGGAATGTCTCACAGTAAGTGTTTAATTTCTTGTGTTTAAGAGACATCTTTAGACTTAATTCCAATTCTGGATAGTCTGACATTGTCATCATTCAGGAAAAAGTATTGCTTTAGCTAAAGAACTTTGTTCTGTGCTATGTAGTTAGCTAGAGAACTTTTTCTGTGATAAGTTGTTCAATACTGTTAAAATGGGCTATTGAATCTCTAAAGACATTTTTGCATGACAATAAGTTATATTTTACAAGCATTTATTTTATAAAAAGCATTGCTCAAACTTCATTATTTGAATGTCAACATAATTTAAGCTATTTATACAGAGATAGTTTTATAAACTCAATGCCAAATTCTCAACTAAACTAATGAAAATTTGTAATTATAATAATTGCAGTTTTAAACATGTTATAAGAGAGGAAACATATCTCCTTTTTATATTTTTTTAGCTTTTTTATATTCACAATTGAATGTATATAATTTATCAAGTTATTTTTTTCAACATTTGCTGTTTTATACATATTCATAATATTTAGCAATTGCTTTATTTTAAAATGAAAATAATAAATTACATACTAATATACTTTTAGTTACTTAACATTTTTTGTTTAGATTTTGTTTAATTGGCATTGTAGGCTATTCTATAAAAACTGACCGAATAAGTCTCTTTTAAAAATGTATTCCATTCTAATAGTCTGATTCCCAATGGTTAATTTTAATACTTAATGCCCTTATATTTTTTTTTTGCAATTTTAATACCTTGCCTATATTTTTATGATTAAGGCTAATATGGAAAACCTATTTTATGAGAGTAAATGTTCAGATCAAAAAACACTTTGCCTCATTTGATTTTTTTTAAATGTTTCAGGTCAGTGGAATAAAAATTGTAATGATCGTCATACCAATTATAAATTGCTTACATGTTGTTTGCATTATTACATATACCGTAATTATATGCACACAAAAAAAACATTTAGAAAATATAGATCTAGTGTATCTAAACCAAGTAATAGAAAATGGAATAAATAAAATACACTTATGCGTGTAAAGTAGTGTTAGGTTTAACATTCTACATGCTTCTTAACTTACAATTTTATTATTTAAGTGTAAATCAATTTTCTCTGATGATATATTTCTGACATAATAAGGGTCTAAGTTAAATATTCTTATAGATAAATTCTGATTTTAATAAAAAGGAGAAATTTAATAATTTGGAATGTAACAAGCTCTAAATAATGAAAAAAAAAAAGAAAATATATCTTTCCCCCCCCCCTTGCATTAGACATAGGCCTTAGCTACTAGATAATACCACCCTTGCAAAGCTACTAGTTAATACCACCCTTGCAAAGCTACTAGTGAATACCACCCTTGCAGAGCTACTAGTTAATACCACCCTTGCAAAGCTACTAGTTAATACCACCCTTGCAAAGCTACTAGTTAATACCACCCTTGCAAAGCTACTAGTTAATACCACCCTCGCATAGCTACTAGTTAATACCACCCTTGCAAAGCTACTAGTTAATACCACCCTTGCAAAGCTACTAGTTAATACCATCCTTGCAAAGCTACTAGTTAATACCACCCTTGCAAAGCTACTAGTTAATACCACCCTTGCAAAGCTACTAGTTAATACCACCCTTGCAAAGCTACTAGTTAATACCACCCTTGCAAAGCTACTAGTTAATACCACCCTCGCAAAGCTACTAGTTAATACCACCCTTGCAAAGCTACTAGTTAATACCACCCTTGCAAAGCTACTAGTTAATACCACCCTTGCAAAGCTACTAGTTAATACCACCCTTGCAAAGCTACTAGTTAATACCACCCTCGCAAAGCTACTAGTTAATACCACCCTTGCAAAGCTACTAGTTAATACCACCCTCGCAAAAAGTGGTGTCTGGGAAAAATACCATGAGATAGAAAAGTCTGACAAGACAAAATTCTGTAATTTAAATTTGTACTGTAAGAAGGATATATAGCCTACCCGATTATATTAGTTTTAGAAACATCTTTTTGTTTTAAATTTCTTAAATTTTATCTAATTGAAATTTATTTTTGGTGCCCAAACACTGCTGTAAGAAATGTTTTTTCCCTTCTTTTTGTTTCTTTAATTTCATTATTATAACACATTTTTAATGAATATAGAGTCAGTAATTTCAACACTTCCAGTTTTTAAGTTTGATTTTAGACATTTTTAATCTTATTTTGAAATTAACAGAATTCATAATGTCACATGAATTTATTAGAATTGTTTTTTTGTTAATGTTGTTTTTACTGATTGTGATAATAAATTTTAGACTTTTCAAGCATGTAGACTTTTAATTATTGGGATTTTAATATAAAAATAGTTAACAATTTTAATTATCTACAAATAAATATTGATAAATGGAATGACATATATAGTTATAGGTTGAGTAAAACATTTTTTATATAATTTAGATAGCTATCTTTTTAAAATGTTGTGATGTTTTATGCATTTCAGAATTTGTCTTTCAATATACATATTAGGCCTATGTAGTTTTATTTATGTTCTATTGCTGTAATGGTAATGTCATGCGATAATATTTTTTCTTGGGTTGAAAAGGCACCCTGTGTGAACAACTAATTTTAATAATGACTTGTTTTATACATCATTGTCCAAATCTTAAAGAGGGCTAGGGCATTTTTACAAATTCACTTTGTATTCAATTCCTACAGAAGCAGGTTAATTCTGACTGAAAAAAAGACCAAAACATCTTTAAAAAAGTTTGACTTTATTACATAATATTTTATTTTTTAGCATATATATTTCAGTTTTCTTTGTTCAAATATTAAGGTAGATATGAAGCTGAATAAAGTAAATATATATTTTTTTTTATGATTTTGCTTTTTTCTTTCCATTTATTTAGTGTGAAATGGTCTCATAGCTTTTTATCTTTTTTATAGGCTATTAAAATATTTATTTATTTATTTTTTACATTAACTCCTGATATTTCATAAACTATAGTTTAATAAAAATGTATAATTAAAAAAATAAACCATGTTAATCTGAGACATCTCTGGATAGGCAATTTAAGAGTCCATAATATTTGTGAATTAATTTAGAACTTCAAGGGATAGCCTAAATATTGGGTTGTAATTTTTTTATCTTAAACTAACTTACCGTAATTATTATAGACTTAATAGTAAATTAAGGGTGTGATTTCTTAATTTGGGTATGTTCATCATGGGAAGAGACAATACAGTAGTACATCATTAAACAAAGGCAATATGCTTGTTTAATTTAAAGGTCTTCATTATAGGCTACAAAGCATGATTTCCAAAGAATCCTATAGGGAATATTGTTTAAGTTTAATTTGTCTAAACTAGAATCGGCTGGCCTTCAGTGAACTGGGCTGTTCTTTAACTGAAGTTTGAGCCTTCTTGCCTGGTTCTTGTTGGAAGAACTTATCCAAAGTAGACTGCTTCTCCCTCTTTTTTGGGGTGTTTCTGAAGTGGCAGTTTTGTTAGGATGCCTTTCAAAAGCAAAATTTTGAACGTCCTCCCAATCTTTTCAGGAATTCCTTGACTGGTAGGCACTGTTCTCTTTCTTTCTTCCAACAAGACTCCCTTATTCTTATGTGTTTCTCTTTGCTCTTCTTCAACGAGTGCTTGGAGTTCTTCCGCAGTCATTTCATTGCCAATGAGTATAAATAACATAGAAATGCAGCATAAAAGTCAAAAGTATCAGGGAACCTTCACCGAAATTTAAACAGTTTGCTAAACTATGGGAAAACTATAGTTGTATAAAAAATTTTCACTTGAATAAATGAGGGAGTAAGTCTTTGAGAATTGTGAAACTGTTGCAAAAATATAAAAGTAGTTCTAAAAGGATGATAAATAATAATAAAGGCCTACATTTTAATTATGTGAATTATTCTGGTTTTTAGTTATTTTCCCCTAAATACACTATGTATTATGCATGTAAAACTAATTGTAAGTGGTGACTGACAGCCCACTTATCTCTGACTCTCATAGATAAATTGATAATTTTAGCACTAAAAGTGTTTGTTTGACAACTAAAATATACCAAAATGCTTTTTGCACCACAAACAAAATCCTGTTGTTATATATGTCAGGCATTGTGGTCACATGATTATTAATTTGTAAACAGTGAAAGAGGGATCGCTGACCAAGTTAATTTGTCTTATCTTATCTTATACATTACAGACGTTCCTTCTATAAAGAAGATTATTATTATTGTCAGAAGAAAGCAATGATCTAGTTCTAAAACTAAGCTTACTCTAGGTTTGTTAATTAATTTTATTTCTTAATTATTTTACGTTAACGTAAATGACGTAAATCTTCGTTTCAACTTTTTCTTATGACTTATTCAGTTATTATGTGACATAAGTTATAAATTATGTCTGTAACTAGTAACTAGTGTAACCTAAGAATTATACATTACAGACGTTCCTTCTATAAAGAAGATTATTATTATTGTCAGAAGAAAGCAATGATCTAGTTCTAAAACTAAGCTTACTCTAGGTTTGTTAATTAATTTTATTTCTTAATTATTTTACGTTAACGTAAATGACGTAAATCTTCGTTTCAACTTTTTCTTATGACTTATTCAGTTATTATGTGACATAAGTTATAAATTATGTCTGTAACTAGTAACTAGTGTAACCTAAGAATTATACATTACAGACGTTCCTTCTATAAAGAAGATTATTATTATTGTCAGAAGAAAGCAATGATCTAGTTCTAAAACTAAGCTTACTCTAGGTTTGTTAATTAATTTTATTTCTTAATTATTTTACGTTAACGTAAATGACGTAAATCTTCGTTTCAACTTTTTCTTATGACTTATTCAGTTATTATGTGACATAAGTTATAAATTATGTCTGTAACTAGTAACTAGTGTAACCTAAGAATTATACATTACAGACGTTCCTTCTATAAAGAAGATTATTATTATTGTCAGAAGAAAGCAATGATCTAGTTCTAAAACTAAGCTTACTCTAGGTTTGTTAATTAATTTTATTTCTTAATTATTTTACGTTAACGTAAATGACGTAAATCTTCGTTTCAACTTTTTCTTATGACTTATTCAGTTATTATGTGACATAAGTTATAAATTATGTCTGTAACTAGTAACTAGTGTAACCTAAGAATTATACATTACAGACGTTCCTTCTATAAAGAAGATTATTATTATTGTCAGAAGAAAGCAATGATCTAGTTCTAAAACTAAGCTTACTCTAGGTTTGTTAATTAATTTTATTTCTTAATTATTTTACGTTAACGTAAATGACGTAAATCTTCGTTTCAACTTTTTCTTATGACTTATTCAGTTATTATGTGACATAAGTTATAAATTATGTCTGTAACTAGTAACTAGTGTAACCTAAGAATTATTTTTTATTATTATTATTAAGTCTAAACATTATCTTATCTGAAAGTTATCTTATTCTTATTACTTATTATACTATGCTCAACTCATACTACTCATCATAGTAGTCAGTAGTCATATCATCCGCATAGAATTACTATTAGAATGGTTATGGTTATGGCTATGGGCCTATGGAGTTATGATTTTTTAAAAAAGAATGTTAGTCCGAGTCTGAATGACTAGAAATTAGAATTAGAACTAGAATGCCGTATAAATTCATATATATAATATATAAAATTAATATTAATAGCCTATTGTAGACGAATAATAATAATAAATTATGGACTGTGTATCCTACTTTTTTTTATAAATATATAGACTAGGCTATAGGCCTATTAAAAATAAAAATAAAAATAGTGTAGTAAACTAGTTGAACATCATAATAATTGTGAAGATTTCTACAAAATTATTTACATTTGAGTTTTGGAATTTTAGTAATAAGTGTATACATTTATTTGTTCTAGTGTAATACAATTATGCTCTTTTCTCTTTTGTAGTTTCTTCGAGTTTCTAATAGGTTAATAGGCATTTTCTTTTGTATTCGAAAGCTTCAGGAAAATCCATTTCTAGTACTTTCTGCACTAAAATCTATGTAAGGATGCTGAGGTTTTGTTGCGTTTTGTTGTTGTTTGATTTCTGCTTAAATACCAGTGAAGTTAAATGTTTATATTGATTGTACATAGGTTCAAGCATTAAATTCTTCTTAAATTGATACATTGTGTGGCTTGAGTTATTATTATAGTGAACAAGAACCTTGACAGTTCTGTGTGTGAAGTCATAACACTATTCATAAAAACTTCATTTATTATATTTAAGGTTTTAAAAGAAAATGAATGCCATTATATCACTGTGTCACTTTTGCGAGCTGCATGGACCTAAGATTCTGTTCTGCACACAACCTTTTCGGCCGCAGGAACCTCGACAAGTGTATGGAGATGAAGCAGAAGCTAGTATATCTCATCGGCTCAAATCTGTGGCTGTCGCTCCAAGCCCTAGTACAGATGTACATCCATTAACAACTTTCACAACTTGCCCTAAAGATCAATGTGAAGTAAAAAAACATTTTTCTTATTTTATTACTAAAAAACAAAACAAAAAAGTTAATAATTTCAGACCAATAGAAATGTAGGTCAAACATGGAAACTATTACAATGTGTATTCATTATCAGAATGATAACAAAATCATTTATATAAAATAATATACATTACTTTCAAGAAGTTTGTTTAATATTAGTACTTAAATGATTGTGCTTTGGGTCAGAAAAATGTAAATCTTGCAGCCATTCATGCTGTTTAATTGCCCAGTAACAAAGATATGATATGTCATAAACTGGAAAAGCATTGTGGGAAAATTCATATTACCTTGTGCTCTGAATCTTAACTCCGTTTTTATTTTTAACAAAATAGGAATTTAGTAAGCCATGCTTTATTTACTATCTATCTTCTTAAAACATCACCGCGGTATGGGACTCATGGAATTGCTTACTTTAGCAGCTTACACTGAACTAGAATGTATTATTTTGCATATTTCAATTGTAAATAAAGATATCTGAATTGTATTAATAGCCCAACTAAAAATATTATAAAAAATAGAATTAAGACAGTAATGATATCATATAAAGTGAATCCTGTTCACCTTATCTGTTTATAAATTTAACATCTAATAATTGGATACTTGTTTTTACATTTACAGGGCTGTAAATCAGTTCAGACAGGCTACGTCAGTCATGACGAAGAAGCACAAGTCAGTTATGTCAGCACCCAACAGCCATACAACCCTGAAGTTTTCGCCAGGATTCGACAGGCTTGCATTCGCAGTCTCAGTTCAGAGGTCATATAAAAACATAGCACAAAATGCAATTTAATTATCAATATTAAATCTCTGTCTCGAATTCTCAAACAGCTGTTTTATACTTTCACAACACCACATAACGCCTAATCAAAGCTAGCATAGTCCTTAATTAAATATTTTTTTAAAATCAAATCTCCGTGATTCACGGTATTGGTAATAAGTCTTTAGAAATAAGTTAGTTTCAGTAGTGAAATGACATTAGAGTCAAAAGCAAATAACCCTCAATTACAGAAAATGAAATTGCCATGTTATTATCTCCCCAATACTTAAACTTTTTTTTTCCTTATTTTTTTAAAGGTTTGTCCTGGAAGAGAAGGACCTATATTTTTTGGAGACAAACAGTGTGGGCATGTACTCAGCTACACTTTTTACATACCAGACAACCAGGCTAGAGGAATGCATAGATGGTACTCTATCCTTATTGTCATGATGGACAAAATTTATCTTCTCAACTCATGGCCATTCCTAGTGCCACACCTTCGTATAGTGATTGAAAATTTACAAAATAAGGTTGGTCATGTGAAAAATATCACTTGATAGCTTAACATTAGTTTTGTAGCAATACAGGGCATAACAGCTTATTATTGTCCCTTATTTTGTACACACCTCATTCAGTCTAGCTGAAATATTTGTACATGTTGATTAAACTCATTGTTACGAGTTCATATTTCTTGAGGTTCTAATTTCGTGCTACTTTCACACACAAATGAATTGAACTCCAAAACTTGTGTAACACATATCAAATTTAATATGAATATATATGAATGACATAAAATAAGTTACATTGCTGACTGCACTCTACAATATGAAAGCTTACTCTCTTGCTCAACATCTACACTACTATCAACTATCTATACATCTATATCTGTGACTAGTCTCTACCTAACTCTAACACAAGTGGACACCTCGATAGCTAAATCTATACTCTATCTAACATACGCTGTTCAACTCTACACTAACACTTCCACTCTACACTCAGGCTACAACTTGCCCGCTCAACACTCCGCACCATCACTCTCTCGAACTGATACGTTCTCTCATTAAAAAGTGTCACCCCGTGTAAAAAGACAAAGGTAATTTTCAGCCAGCAGGGAATGTATCTAGGTTATAACAACAAACTGTGGTAGGCTGTTGAACAAAATATTTCCACTCACGACCTCAATTTTAACTTTCCCTATCTTTCAGCATTCTTCTCTCAACATTCCTCCCTTCCAAATGAAAATGACGTATTATGTCATTTTAAAAGACTTTCCTAACAAATTCACAAAAGATGTACAAAACATTTTTTTTTTCCAAACCAACAAAAGAAAATATACTAGTACAGTTTGTAAGCATTGCAAAAGAAAAGAAACATCAAGTAGGTTACATTACAATCGTATTTGAGAGAAAATTTAAAAATCAGCAAAATTACTTCGTAGAAAATTGTAACATTCAGATACATCTCTAGCATGCAGTTTTTGACAGCTTATAAAAAAAACAAAAGAGAACAGACTTTACTAAGATTTGTTTTGGTTGCTACAAGCTGGCCCTATTTTAACATCCACTGTAATGTTTTAAAAAACATACAGAAATTCTGACAAGTAGCAACGAACAAAACCTACATATATGTAAAATATATCATTAAGTGCTAAAATAGACAACAACAAAAAACACCAAACCAACTAAACATTAACTTATCTTTGTATCCAACTGTAACTAAACTCGACTCCCTCACCACAACAAGAAATAATCAGTAAATCAAAGGACAAATAAAGCAAATCACTGAGTCAATATCTTGAACCTGGAATTGCGTCAGGTACTTCAATCTTGATACACTAGGCTATAACATTGACTTGGAAAAGTCACAACAATATAATCCGCAGAAAACACATCGACACAGGATTTCAGTAGCACCACAGCACCCAGCTGATACAGCTAAAACTCACAACAGAATTTCAACAGATACAACGACAGCACTTTCGACGGCTTCCCAGCTCACTCGATGGCGTCACAGGTTAATAAATGCGGCAAGGCACAAAGTCATTACAGTTTCTTCAGGCATTAATCAACAGCATGATATCAAAAGCGTACACAGAGCATTACAGCTCATAAAATAATACAGCGATAAGTCCGCTTTACAGTTCCAATAACGGCGACACAAATAACACAGTGATAAGTCTGCTTCACAGTTCCAATAATTACGTCACAAATAACACATCGATAAGTCCACCTCAAAGTTCCTATAGTCACAAATCAACAGCAAATCAGCGCAGCGTGTACGCAATATTCCAATAACAGCCAACAGTCTTAAAACATCGTTACAATTCAGTAAAGCGTTACAATCCAGTAACTTATCAAATCAGCAATTACGTAAGATACAAGTCAGCATTCAACAAGACAGCGTCACAGTTCATAAAAATCGTATCCACATAATCCATACGCAAGGTAGGCCACTTAATCATTATCCATCAAAACAACGTAACAGTTCAGTTGCGTATTAAATCAGCACAGCATCCACACTGGTAGAGTAGTGTAACAATCTTTAAAGTATAATAGTAGTGAAATAGAGTCAGCTTACGTCGGGGGTCGCCAAATGTTACGAGTTCATATTTCTTGAGGTTCTAATTTCGTGCTACTTTCACACACAAATGAATTGAACTCCAAAACTTGTGTAACACATATCAAATTTAATATGAATATATATGAATGACATAAAATAAGTTACATTGCTGACTGCACTCTACAATATGAAAGCTTACTCTCTTGCTCAACATCTACACTACTATCAACTATCTATACATCTATATCTGTGACTAGTCTCTACCTAACTCTAACATAAGTGGACACCTCGATAGCTAAATCTATACTCTATCTAACATACGCTGTTCAACTCTACACTAACACTTCCACTCTACACTCAGGCTACAACTTGCCCGCTCAACACTCCGGACCATCACTCTCTCGAACTGATACGTTCTCTCATTAAAAAGTGTCACCCCGTGTAAAAAGACAAAGGTAATTTTCAGCCAGCAGGGAATGTATCTAGGTTATAACAACAAACTGTGGTAGGCTGTTGAACAAAATATTTCCACTCACGACCTCAATTTTAACTTTCCCTATCTTTCAGCATTCTTCTCTCAACACTCATATCTATTGGAAAAAATTATTTTTGATATTCAACTTTTCCATGGCAATGCATTAATGCCATGTATATCAAATGCTTATCACTTTTTCAAGTCTTGTCTTTTTTATTTTTAATAAGGGCATTGTTTATATTATTTTAATTATAACTTAGGCCTAATTATCATTTAAATAGTTTACTTACACAAAATAGTCATTTTGAACCGAATGCTAAAGATAGAAAAAGATCATTTGCCTTAATGCCAGTTATTTGTTTTCTATACCCAGACCAACAAAAATATTTTATGAACTTACATACCATATATACTCGCGTATAAGTCGCACCGGTGGATAAGTCGCACCCCTAGTTGAAGATTATTTTTCTTATATGTTGTCATTGACCCGCGTATAAGTCGCACCCTGACTATCAGGGGTTACACTGCCTTTTAACTTCTCCAAAATACAAACCTTTGAAACATAAAAGCGACTAAATATTCACCCGTATTGGGAGGCTTTCCTTAAAAATGGTTTCAATAATCAAATAAAGGCAGCGCGTCATTTATTTTAAACAACTGATCAATACAGCCATTAGTCATATGAGAAAGTAAGGTAGCCGATCTGTTTCTTCATTTAAGTCCCTGTCCTTACTCAAGTTTTTATCCCTATAGTCGCACTATAGTGGGCCGACACAAAAAAAAATCTTTTTTGAAGTGATGGCTTTCTAGACTTGTGTCTAGACAGAACGGCGCCGGTATCGACGAGCGCTAAACATGTCCCCTTAATACCATTGACATTGTCTGTAATGATTTCAAATGCGACTGTGTGGCCGACAATAACCTGTGATGTTGTTAACACACAATTGTCATTTTACGCATTATTTCTATATAGATTAAAAAATGCCTGTGTTGATCGGCCTACAATCGTTGTTCTGAAAAACCTAAAATATTTGGCAATTTCAGTTATATAAAGTTAATATTTTAACACCTACGAAAGTTTGCTCAATGTAAAATGTAGGCCTATGCATATCCTAGTAATTCTACATCACTACAATCAACTATACGGGTTATGTAGGAAACTGTATGATGTTTTTCGGACTTTTCAAAAACAGTGTCGGATGTATAAGTCGCACCCCTACTGTTTGTTGAAATTTTCGGTAAAAAAGTGCGACTTATATGCGAGTATATACGGTAGCTCATTCTTTTGTCATAGGCAACAAAAGTTTTTGATCAAGAAGAGGCCAAGTGCCCCCAGAGGCCATTGAGATTGGGGGCCAGTGTTGATCCAACAAATTTCATCAAGCAAAGAGGAGGAAATAAACCTGCCCGTTCTCTACAGGAGTTGACAGGAGATAAAAATGTCTTCAGAATGCTCCACATTGCCTTTCTGTGGATACTCAAGGCTTGCGGCAATCGAATCACTGAAACGCTGCTCGAAGGCCCGCCCACTGAAGATACAATCATTGACATGGAGAAACAAGAAGGTCAGAATTTGTGGAGAAACTCTCCTTTTTATTCCTTACTATTTTCTTATGTTGTTTATTTACACAGATTATTGAATAGTTATAATCAGGGGGAAGTAAAGAAATCTTATCAGCGGTTGTAACGCCAAACAGAACAGGGTTTTATAGAGTTTAACAGCCTCTGAATACCTTATAAATAACTCGTAATATTCCCAAACTGTTTCCAGGTAGACTAAGTCTTCTTCTTCATATTACTGTGGAGACCTCGTTAGGACCGAGGAAAGAGTCCACAATTTAACTACACATAAAAATAAAAATATCACAAACAACAATTATAAACAAATGACAGAGTGTCACTTTAGGTTTTTAGTCCAGCCCTTCAGTGAAGATTTGAAAGCCGGCAGTAGGGGCGGTGATGGAGGCCTGGTCCAGGGTGTTTCCACAGCCTAATGGCTGACAGAAAAAAAAAATATTTGTAGACGTCAGTGCGTGCGTGTGGGACATGTAGTTTGAGTTGATGACCTTGGGTAGAGCGAGACACCTGTTGGATGCGACCTGGCTGCGTGGACATTTCCACGTGGCGTTTCACGATTTTGTAAATAGTGGTGACCTTGTTTACCGCTCTGCGGTGTTGTAGGGGCTTGAGTTGGAGTTTGGCCACCAAAGCAGTGGCGCTTGTTTTAAGGCCGTAGTCTTCTAAAGCTAAAAGAAATATACTATGACCGATGATGGTTGGAAGACATTGTACTTTACATTTTCAAGGTTCAAAATGGTGAAGCTATGTAGCTTTAAAACACAATAATTTTCAATGCCTTCTATTGTAATAGAGAGAACTTTTTTTAAGGTAAGCATATAATATTAAAAAAACGACATTTTTTGAAGAGTAGTGAGATAACTATTTTTTTTTAAGTGACTAGCACCTTTTGAAAGTGGACTACTCAAATAGATATTTTTCTTTATCAGTATTTACCTTATATTTATATATAAGGTACAACTAATTTTAAAAAATATTCTATTATTATTCCTCAGAGACTGAGGAAGGCTTCATAAAGATTTACACACGAAAGGCAGATGAGTTTGATCCTCTTCACGATCAAACAGAGTCAGAAAAAAAAACTCTAGCTGAAAATGATGCGGGTAAAGCTGCAAAGGAAGAAGATGTGGACGATCCATTAGCTCCAGTTGTTACAAATCTCAGACATCTCAGAAAAGTAAGTTTGTTTCTTTTAACATATTTTGTTGACTTCCATTTAAATTAGAAATTAGTATGCATGGTACAATGTGACAACTGCTGTGATTATTGAGACATTACTATAATTATTACAGATCCTCGGGAACTCCAACTTTATGTCCCTGGCCCATCACGTTGTTGTTGGTAACCAGGTGATTGTTAGTGGTCATGAGCGCCCTCTAGTCAAATCTATACTGAACACACTGAAGGTATTTAATTCATGACAGAAAAACAATATTAACTCATTCACAAGTAAATAGTTTTCTAAACTTCATGGCATAATTGTTGCATTAATGTATTGTTAAAGGACTTGAAGAACACGGCTCAATTTTGTTTTCTTACTGTTTCAGACTTTCCTTCCAAAGGGATGCTGTCGTGTGATAGCTTACAGCAATAAATATGAAGAATCTTGGAAATGTAATTTTCTAGGCTTGTCGCCAGATGTGCAGCTTTCCCAACACGTCACATCATCAGAGTTGTTTGTTCACATTGAGATCCTCCCCAAGCAGAATTTACTGGCTTCCAATGACTCTGACTCACAGTTGAGCAGCTGGAGTGGTCCCGAATCTGATGCCAGTGATCCAGAATTTGATTGGGATACAAGACTGGAGGCTTTCCATTTCAAAATGTCGAGCACTGTTGCACTTCCTCAAAGAGGTAGTTATAACATAAGTTCAGAAACACATAAACTCTTATGAGGTAAAAAGAAGAACAAATTTTTTTAATGATAACAGTTGGGCGCAGTGGGTTATTTTGGATCCTCATACCAATGGTTCCAGGCTCAAATTCTGGTGTTGGCTGTTTTTTTTCCTGGGTCTAAAGGGATGTCCCTTAGGGTACCCAGCTTTGATGGGTACCTTACATTAGATTGGTAAAAGTTAGGTGTCTGAGCCCCTAGTATTTTGTGGCTACAGAAACTTCACTGGTCCTATGGATCAAATTGGTCACACTTTACATTTTTTTTTAAATAAAAGATACTAAAATTTTAATAGTAATAAAAATCCTGTCTAATTATCTTACTCTTAGGATATAAACTATCATTCAGAATTGTATTTTATTTATATGTACACAAATATTTTTGCTTTTTTTTTTCTGTGCCTCCCAAACAGCAAAAATCCTTTCTCTTGAATCAATAACAAATTAAGTGATCCTTTTTTTAACATAATTTCATGTCTAGCAAATAGATCATAAAATCTTTCAGTGCATTTATTCAGGATTCATTGTAAACAAAATTGTTGTGTAAAATTTTAAGTTCTTTTTTTTCCCTTTGCACTCAGTTCCTACAGTCCTAACCAGAATGTTGATGGCTTTGCAGAATAAAAATTTAAGTTCTGAAGTGGTGAACGCTGTATTTACCTGCCTGAAAGAGGAATGGATGAAGTAAGTTCAAGACAGAAACTACAAACTTTTGTCATTTTCTTTTCTTCATTTAGTGCAAGCTTATAAATTTGCTGAGACTTACATAAAGAGTCAAGTGGATGTCTCTATAATAAAATTAACTGGAATGTGAATGTTTTCCTTGCATTAATGTACACCAGCAGTTAAAAACCGTTCAACTGCATCTTGAGATCAATAAGTTATCAATATTTGAATTGTGGTCAAGTTTGGAGGAAAGTTTTTTTTATAACATATTACATAATATGTAAAGGTGAATGGCCAGGTATGCCTAACAAGACAGACTGATGCAAGTGCTCCTTTAGGTTGTCTTCCCTCCCCTGTGGATTGAAAACAAAATGCATTTTACCAATTGCATATTACACCACATTACACTGTTTCATTAATAATGTTTACAGATGATGCGGTTATTGTCTGCTTAATTTTGGAATATGAAAATCGATACAACTCTGGCTAATTCTGGAAAATCAATCTTTTTTTTTGTGCTTTAAAGAAGATTTTGTTTTTTCAACACTATCTTTTGTTTGTTTTTCTTGCAGTAAAGTCAAAGTTTTATTTAAATTTACAAAAGCTGGAGGCAATAGAAATGAAGAGGAGACAAAGAAATTGTTACAGGTAAACTAACCCAAAGTTCTTTTATATGCTATGATGGGTTTGAAAATCATTTTTCCAGTATAGATAAAAACAGTAAACAGATAGAATAATCTTTTCATTTTTGTTTGTTGTTGTTTTCTTTGCTGATTACATTTTTTTTTTGTTATTGTTTCTGGCTTATAATGAATTAAAGTTAACAGGTATTAAAGCGTCTTAAAGCGATATTCGCTAAGGCCTGATGTCGCTATTTAGAGCTTTAAACTCATTGTCCTTCTTACAAACTATATTTATTATTATTCTGTAAAATACCAGTAGTTTATATTTTAATAATTGTTTTTCAAGTCCAAGTGAAGACTTAACTGCCTCATTTTAATAATTTGTTAGATTGTTGGAGCCAGAGAAGAAGACAAACAGCTCTTAAAGTTTTGGATCACAGGCCTCAGTATGCAGTATAGGCAGCACATACTGTCTTCATCAACACATACTTACAAGTCATGAGTTTTTATGGGGATTCAGACAAGACTTTATGTCCACTTGTATTTGGAAGGAAACTTCATTGTCCTATCTTGGTGCAAGTTCAACGTAAACAGTACGGTTTTTAAATTGTCCTTAAGTCTTTCAACTTCTGGAGTGTGCAAAGAAAATGTATTTATTAACTTGGTCAAGCTTCCGTTGGTTAAATGTGCATGAAAAATTAACTGCCAATTTTCATTGATTCATGTACCTGAATATATGTTATGCATAAATAAATACAACAAAACATTGTATGTACAAATTGTCTTTCCATTAGGTTTTCTCATGTAAAATATTCTGTGTTTGTATAAAATGTTGATTAAAATATTGCCAGTATTAAATAATTGGATAATGTTCTGTAATTAGTAACATCCAATGATGTATATCCCTTTAAAAATGTTTTATTAAGTGCTAAATCTAACAATTAAAAAAAGAAACAAACTCTTTCAATGGTTTTGAAAAAAAAATCTTTGTTTTACTGATAAGCAAAAAGTGACACAGCCCAAAGAAACTTTCCAGATATGGGAGAGTTTCTACGTTTATCAACAAAGAAAAATCACAAAGACAAAAGTATATAATATAAACTTAACATAAATAGTGTGTAAAATGAAATTTATCAATCACAAAAGAAATCAAATGTAAGACAATGTGAATCACAATACAAAATGTTCTTTCTGCATTTGTGCCAACAAATTCATGGCTTTTTGTTTTTTAAATTATGACCTAAATGGGTTCTCTGCAGTAGAAAACCAAAGTGGTGGTGTTTTGTTTTTTAAAACAATTGTTTAACTAAATTTCTGTCACTGTCAACAACAAAGGAAAAATGGCTAAATTTACACAAGCAAAAAAAAGAAAGATTACTTTTAAAAAATAAGCAAAACAAAAAGCATATTAACAAGCAGTTTACAAATAGTAAAAAAAAGTAACACCTTTTTATCTGGTTATAAAAAAATGCAAAAATAGGTGTATGAGCTTCTTTGCTGTGCATCATACCATGAAGAAGTGTAACTTCAACTATTACATTGATAATTTGTTCCTCTTGTGTCAAATACATAAATGATTTCATATGGACAAGTCTTTAAAATGATGTACACAAGTTTCATTCATGTTGGTTAATGAATGAACAGAGTAATGATGGGTGAGTAATATTTAAAAAAAAAAGAAAGTGTGCAAAAAAAGAAATTGATATAAATGAAATGGAGTATGGCTAATGAACGGTTTAGGGTGTTACAGGAAATTCACACTATGCTGCCTATGGGATCATTATGCCATTCACACCTATGCTCTCTGAGTCAACTAATGGACATTTCATTGAAGTATGCATTGGTATATCATGTATTTTGCCAAAATAAGTTCACAATAGCATTCACTAATCTCTTAACTAAAAACATTTAAAATAAAAAGTACATATAAGGATATTAAAGATGTTTTTCAATAGCTTCAATATAAAATAAAAGAAGAAAACCCATATGTGGTAAGACTAAAAACTAACATGGCAGTTTGAACAGTTTGAGATTTAAAAAAAAAGGTGTAGAGATTAAAGAAACATGTAAATATCTGCCTGCTGAAATTTCAAAGGTCACAAAGAATGTCGATATTGTGCGTTGCAAGGGCAAAAATTCATCTGTTTAAGTTTAAGGCAGGGAAAAAAAAACATTCAAGGGACGATGTAATCCCTGTACATTCTTTAAGCTATCAAAACCATTAGAAAAATTCATTTCTAGTCAGTCCAGTTGTATACATGTGTATATATATAGTTGTATATATATATATGATAGATATCCCGCATTGGATTTTTCTTTTCTACATTTCTACAAAATAAAAGTACCCGACAACAACAAAAAATGAGAGAAATATTACACATCACTAACTAACCATCAAGACGTGCTAATTCAGTAGTGTATACATTTACACTTTCAGCATCAAAGAGTACAAAGTAGATCTGTTTTAGGGAAGTTGTTTTTGCATTCGAGAAATAGTCCCTGATGGATGCTAGGATGATCTGAGCTGCCGTCTGCTTTGGAAAGCCAGCACTGAATTGAAAAAAAACACAAAAATATATTAAACAGAAGGTAGAAATTTACATTTTTATTAAATAGCAATTTTCCTGTTAGATTTTAGGAGGATAAATATTTTAAATTTTTTAAAAACAAAATGATACTTAGCAATTGTTTCAATTAGACACAATAAAATTGATGAAATTGTTAAAATCTGACATTTTAATAATGAAATAAAAAGATCTATAAATGAAATAGCATTCCTCAATATTTATTTGAAAACAATGTAAATCATAAAGAGAACAAATATTATTTAAAATTTGTGTTCCTATAAAGTTATGTACATTAACCTAGAATTGCTGTTAATGCAGTTTTGCACTAAGGTGTTTCTGTACTGTAAGACACTGCATGCAACAACATTTTTTTCAAGTTCTTTATGACACAAGAGACCAAACCTAGAGCATTGGGTGCATGAAAGACATTAATAGGAAACATCTAAGATCATCTTAGTTGTAAAAGGCAGTAATGCTCATAGAAACAAAAAACTAAGATCATCTTAGTTGTAAAGGGCAGTAATGCTCATAGAAACAAGAAACTAAGATCATCTTAGTTGTAAAAGGCAGTAATGCTCATAGAAACAAAAAACTAAGATCATCTTAGTTGTAAAAGGCAGTAATGCTCATAGAAACAAGAAACCAAGATCATCTTAGTTGTAAAAGGCAGTAATGCTCATAGAAACAAGAAACCAAGATCATCTTAGTTGTAAAAGGCAGTAATGCTCATAGAAACAAGAAACCAAGATCATCTTAGTTGTAAAAGGCAGTAATGCTCATAGAAACAAGAAACCAAGATCATCTTAGTTGTAAAAGGCAGTAATGCTCATAGAAACAAAAAAAACTTGGATCATCTTAGTTGTAAAAGGCAGTAATGCTCATAGAAACAAAAAAAAACGAAGATCATCTTAGTTGTAAAAGGCAGTAATGCTCATAGAAACAAAAAACTAAGATCATCTTAGTTGTAAAAGGCAGTAATGCTCATAGAAACAAGAAACCAAGATCATCTTAGTTGTAAAAGGCAGTAATGCTCATAGAAACAAAAAACTAAGATCATCTTAGTTGTAAAAGGCAGTAATGCTCATAGAAACAAGAAACCAAGATCATCTTAGTTGTAAAAGGCAGTAATGCTCATAGAAACAAAAAAAAACTAAGATCATCTTAGTTGTAAAAGGCAGTAATGCTCATAGAAACAAAAAAAGTAAGATCATCTTAGTTGTAAAAGGCAGTAATGCTCATAGAAACAAAATAAACTTGGATCATCTTAGTTGTAAAAGGCAGTAATGCTCATAGAAACAAAAAAAAACGAAGATCATCTTAGTTGTAAAAGGCAGTAATGCTCATAAAAACAAAAAACTAAGATCATCTTAGTTGTAAAAGGCAGTAATGCTCATAGAAACAAGAAACCAAGATCATCTTAGTTGTAAAAGGCAGTAATGCTCATAGAAACAAGAAACCAAGATCATCTTAGTTGTAAAAGGCAGTAATGCTCATAGAAACAAAAAACTAAGATCATCTTAGTTGTAAAAGGCAGTAATGCTCATAGAAACAAGAAACCAAGATCATCTTAGTTGTAAAAGGCAGTAATGCTCATAGAAACAAAAAAAAACTAAGATCATCTTAGTTGTAAAAGGCAGTAATGCTCATAGAAACAAAAAAAGTAAGATCATCTTAGTTGTAAAATGCAGTAATGCTCATTCTTACCGGCCACTCCCAAGTGAAGGGATGGCCACACTTTTAAGCCCCTTTTCATCTGCCATTTGTAGACAGCTCTTGATAGCCTTATCCAGCAGTGCCTGGGCATTGTCCATTTTCCAAGTGGGCCCATAGCAGTTGATTATAAATTTTGCTTGGATGTGATGGGCAGGGCATATAGTGGCTAGTGAGGTAAGGGTCAGGCAGAGATATGAGAAGAAAGAAAAACAACATTGATTTTGTGTGCATAAGGACATGTGTTTGATGAAATTTGTCTTGTCAAATTATATTTGTCAATGGAAAAAATGTGTATCATTTGATGGCTTTCATCAAAGGTGCCTTACTCTGCTTAAAAGTGCTTAGTGCTTAGATGCTTAAAATCCCAGATATATAAGGTAAAGATTTGCTAACAACAAATAAGAGTAAATAACATAATTTAAATGTTTAGCATTTTTTCCATTGTTCAATTATAGTTCATCAGACAAATTTTTTCAGTCCCACAACCATTATCCACTTACTTCCCACTGCTTATGGAAGGTATGGCTAAACTTTTCAGCTGTTTTTCATCAGCCAGCTTGAGAACATTTCTCACTGCCTTGTCTAAGTTTGGTTGGGAGTTATTGTCACTCCACATAGGACTGTTTACATGAATGACAAACTTTGCTGAAAACTTGTGGCCAGGACAGATGGCAGCTGAAAAGTTTATGTTCTATTAATATTTGGGATGTTTCAAGTTTCAACCACAATTAGCATTTGCAAAAGTTTCCAAACTGATGAAGCCAGCTAATTTTATTTAGTAAATGTTTTTTTTTCTTCTTGTTTACTTAAGCCATCAACAAAATTTATTTATTTATTTATTTTCCTTTATTATCAGCAATGACTTTATGCTTTAGTTTTTAATGGAATTAAATAATTAATAAATATATTCTCTTCTGATAAGGAAATGATTAAAGCATCTTAAAATTTGGTGATACAAATAATACTTTAAAATAATAAGTATTCATTTCAGACAGCTTTCTTCCACTAAAATCATCTCAAATTCCAAAACTCTACAAAAAATTCACAAATCAAATTAAACTGGTATGTCTTAATGTTAACTGGTACTGTAAATAGGCTGTCCTAATTAAAAAACATGGATGTTTTTTTTTAAGTAATCATAATAATCCTCTTAACTTAACCACCGGCACATAATTATTCAATTTTTTTTATTTTAAAGAAATACTCTTCAAGCGGCTTTTCACAATCTTTCCCAAATAATGGTCTCAAATTTTCTTAAACTTTAAAAACAAGAAACTTTCCTGGCATGTATGAACCTTCATACAACTGGTAATCAAATGAAAATTAGATTGCAGATTTGATATTTCTAAAGTCACTTTAATGATTTTGCAGATTTGATATTTCTAAAGTCACTTTAATGATTTAAATTTAAAGAGAAGGAATATCCAAAAGTTATCTTTTTTAAAGAAAGGTTTATATTATTAGGTATGGATTAATTGGAACATTATTGAAAAGAATAAAAAAAGAAATCAGTTGCTTAGACTACTTGTTACCCACCTTCTGCGGTTCCAATAGATCCCTGATTCTTCAACAAGCTGTCAACTTCTTGTTGAAATTCTTTACCACCTGCTTTCAGGATGGCTTGACCTTTGATTGCATCAATAAAAAAGTCATTTTGTTTGCAACACACACACACACAAATCGATTTTAATTCATTAAACTGTGATTTTGATATGAACTATACAACTTTTAATGGTCGCTATCAAAATCAAATTATCTTGGCTAAAAAAAAACATTTTGATTACTAATAAAATTTTGAAGGGCTTGAAAAAAGATAACTCCTTTTAAATAGTATTGAATTGTGATAGAAATTACTTATATTAATTTAAAAAAAAACTAGAAGTAGAATCCATAAAGTAAACAAATCTAAGTAGAAAAGTGCATCATTAAATTTGTATAATTGATACTTCAACCTAATATAGATTTTAATTTTCAATTATAATTTTTGATAAAGAACACATTTAAGTACTATTACACTATTAGTATATTAGCTATTATAAAAAATAAAAAATGGCAAACAATTTTAAAGATAAAAGGATGTGTTTCTTACAAGATTAAAATTGAGCAAAAATATCATGATACTATTTGTATATAATAAACTACCCATATGGACCAATATTCTGCAAATGTTTACCATTATGTAAGGCTAATATAGTGTACTTTAAGGGTAGTACATAAAGTTTTGATGACATACCAACTTCTCCACCTAAATGATAACTGGAATTAGTAGGATGGACAATAGCATCAGCAACCATTTTAACTATATCACCTTGCATGACAGTCAGCTAAACAAATGCAGGGAAAGAATTAAATTAGTCTTAAAGAAATGATTACCATGAATGTAAATAAAAAACAAAATTTTTTATTGCAATATTATCCAAATTCTTACTTTTAAATCTATGGTAGGCCATCCATTCCAAGCTCAATGGAGAATTGTGCAGTTTATTTACAATTTTTTTATGTAGAAAGCATTTTTTTTTAAATATAATTTTGTTGTTACTTTTTCAAGCTTACCTTTTGACCCAAGAATAATTTTTTCTCTGAAAGAGTCAGGAATCCACCACTTCCATCAGGAATAGAATCAGCCTGTACAGTAGTAAAAAAAATTAAAACATTATAAACTCTTGCCGTTCCTTAAAATTTAGTCAAGCCATAATGTTCAGACATACACTTTGGAAATAGTTTAAAAAGAAATGCAGAAAGTGAACAGAATTAACCATACTTATAACACGTCAAAGAATTTTCTAACACATTTGCAAACAACATTAAAACTATTTGTTTATTATGCACGGATAACACAATTGGTAGTTTGTGCATTAAGTTTACCTTCTTTGGTTTTCCTGTAAATACAGGTGTAGCAGCATTAACTGCATTTGCAGCTTTCAGCTTTTTTGCAACAACCTTTGTTGCTGCTTTTAATTTTGTGGCTGAAGAAGAAGGCGGTAACACAGCTGCATGTTTACCCCTGGACGGCCCAATGAGTGCAGCATGTATCTTGGGAACAACTCCACCTTGTGCAATGGTAACATGCTTCAAAAGCTATCAAAATAAATAGAAACATTCCACAATGTCAAAGATAATAAGAGTTTGTAATTCTTATATTTATCTCTCCAAGCACAGCTTCCAACAAATTTTTATTATAGTTTAAAAATGTACTTTTTGTGTATCGGTTAGGGTGTGTATAGAATCATCAACACTCATGATTGTCAAGTGATTGTCAAATACTAGATACAGACTTAAGTCATTTCTTCTAATCTACTTCTAATCCTGTGGTTAGTACTACTGACTGTCAATAAGATGACCCGGGTTCTAACCCTGACACCGACCAATCCCTACCTACTTGCAGAAGGTTTGCATAATGGATGTAATAATCTTCTTTTGAGAAGAATACCTGTAACTAATAAGAGAAGAGAAATAGCTCCATCCAGGAGAAAAACATGAAAACTGGTGAAACTATATTTACATCAGTAGTCATGCATCAGACCAGTAGACTTTTTGCCTGCCATAAGGGGCTTAGCTCAATCACCCTCCCAATCACACACATAGGTTAGAACACATTTTTTTTTCTTTTACAAGAAGATGGTTTTCAAAAGATTGATTTTTAATATGTTTATGCTTTGTATATTGTTGATTAATTAAGCCACATTAAAGCATCCCACAATGATTTCTCCTAATTGATTCAAAATTCAAACATTTTCTTTGTACAAACTAAATTTTAAAAGACATAAAAAAAAAACTTGTAGGATCATACATACCCATTAACACATACTTTAATACATTTATTAAATGGATTTTTAGTTTAACATTTTTTGAGTCCATTATATTTTTCTAAACCATTACCTGATGCAACTCATCATCATTGGCTATGGCAAGTAAAATGTGACGTGGAGTAATTCTGCCCCTTTTAAACTCTTTAGCTGCATTGCCAGCTAGCTCCAGGATTTCAGCTGGAATTGAAATGTTAAATAAAACAATGTTAAATAAAACAGTGTAAAAGGTTTGATTTTATAGCAATACTAGCTAAATTACCTGGTGTTACCAGGGGTAACAATTAAGCATAATATTGAATGCACATTTGAACAAACTGCACACTTTTTCTATATATATTATACGATAACATAGAAATGTTGTCATCCTAATTTTTTAGTTAAATAACTTTATTTTTATGAACAGTCTTGGACTAACCACTTTGCTTGGGTGGGCACATGTATGTATGGGAATTTGCAATTTAAATTAAATGTAACAATAATTGTTACAATTTAAGTGAAAAGTTTTGAGTTTATTGTTGTTTTAATTTTATGGAAAGGGCAAGCACTTACTATCAGTAGCTACCATGATTTAATAGTGTTTTTTAAGCCATTTTCACCTGTGATCTTCCAAATCAATTAGCATTCCACTCCAATACACTATACAATACTTTCTACACCAAACAAGATTTGGATGAGGATGAATAACATTTTTTAGGCCCACATATATATTGTTTATAAGCTTTGGCTATATAGTATATAGGCTACTATAATTTTAGTATTACATGCCTATTTTATAATAGGCCTACAACTTACAAGCCCTAGATTTACATATTTTTAGTAAAATTCCAATTTGCTCTTTTCAGATTAGATTATGACAATTTATGATTTATCAAACCAGTAGCCCTAATGCAAACACTTGAGAATTCATTTTTTTAGCTAATGATCGCTGCAACCAACCAACAATTTAGTTTAATTAGGTCTAAACGTGGACTATAAAATGCCATCACAAACCGACAAGGTATTCAATAACTGCAGCCATGTAAACTGGTGAACCGGCTCCAATGCGAAGGTGGTGTGTATCTTTTCTTAAATACCGTAGCATTCGAGCCACGGGGAATAATACACCTGCTCTGGCAGATCGAGACAAGACTTTTTGTTTCTTTTTTCCTCCTCGGGATGACATGTTTTGTTTATGGAAAACTGTCCGTTAAAATAAAATGCAATGCAAGTGGTAGTGTAAGATGGATTAGTGTATGGATAGTCTCCGGGTCAACCCAGCCCACTTTCGTTCCAAGGAATCAACAAGGGAGCAAAACCTCTTACTTGGATACGTCTCCGCGAAGTTAAATGAGGCGCTTTGAAAAGGCTTGCATATAATTTGTGTGCACAAATCAGTATATTTAATATATTATATCAACCTGGTGAAAATATGATACGGGAAAATATTGTTATAATTCTTGAAAATTAACTTTTTAAGCATTTAAAAAAAAACTATATTTTACAGATGTGAATGAACGTAAGGCCATTTGCTTGGTTCATTTGATTTTGAAACAAGGGTACCGGGTTGTCCATAAGTGACGTCCATAGATATACAAAAAATTGTTCCAAGTAGGTGTAGGCCGTAGGCCTTACTGACTTATAGGCCTACTGTCATCATTCCATACACCATTTACCATGCTTTTATTCGCACGTGGTTCATTTAATATGTAAGCTAATATGCTAAGTAAAGTAAAAGTATCCAGTCGGACCAAATTGACCCATAGGGCCGGTGAAGCGCAGCGTTCACCGCCAGTTTCCGTGGCCATGGCATAGGCCTACTAGGTGATTGTGTGGCCATCACTATGCACAGCCGCCTTTACCTTACCCCAACTAAGGTCAGGTAGGCTACCCATCAGAGCTAGGTAGACCCAGGGACAGCCTCCAGACCCGGGGAAAATTCCTAGCCTGCACCAGGATTCGAACCCGGGACCTAATTCGGTACGCCAGCCGAACGCGCTGCCGCACGACAGTGCTGATATGCTAGCTCAGAGTTAATTCAATAACCTATTTTTTTTGTTCCGTTTTTTTTTTTTTTTTTTTTTTTTAGATTATACCCACAAACATTCAAATATCGCCGATATAGACTTATATTATTATAGCCCTAAGCCTTAAAGGCACAGCTAACCCACTTAAGGGATATACTACGACTACGTTATAATTTTAAGTTATGGCCCTTCAGTCTCGGGAGTCAATGGATCCGCCCGTTTGTTCAAATTCGACTGATATGTAATAAGATAATAAAATGCTATATCTCTTTTTAGTTAGGACTATAGGCCTACTAGAATAGCCATCAAGTGTATAGGGGACCCATCAACAAAGAAAACAGTAAAGAAATTAGAACAAATTCATAAAAGAGCTGCATAAGGTTGATTACTAGCGAATATCCACAACTGAAAAGAGTAACACAAATAGTCAAATTACAATATAAACCTAGAAACACTATAGACTAGAGGACAGATGGGCAAAGAGTAAAGTAGTAATAATACATAAGGCAAAAAAGTCTAATTTAAAAATACAAGCCAATTACAATTTAACCTGTTGCAATGCTCAGATAAACAAGGACAAAAACACGTTAAATTATACTTTCCTTAATTATCCTTTATGCGAGAACAAATGCATAAAAGGTTATAGCCTACTCTTTCTTCCCGAGTGGCATCTGCGGGCATGGAATGGGTTGCTTGAACAAACCAGGAAAACCAGTAATTAACTTAAATTAATATTATTTAGAAAATTAATAAAAATGCAAGACTAGACTCGGACCACAGATGAGCATAGGACGCAAATCTTCTTTATAGAAGGATTCGAGCGTCTGTAATATAATAGGCCTAAGATGTGTACAGGCTATGGTTCAGTTCGTCTAATTGTTGCAGAGTCTGTCGTGGTCGAACAAGCAGACAATTCTTGCGTGGCCTCTGCCATGGAACATGTGTCTATTTTATAGGCCTGCTGCTATTATATGGCCATCTTTCCTCCTCTTCCTTCTCACCAGGGATGTTTCAGTTCTATAATTTTAAGAACCTGGCCCCATAGACAGGTAAACCAGCAAATGTATAGACTACAGCCTGTCTCCATGCTGTACATGCAGTGCCCTCACATGGGGGATATGCAGAGGGCATAGGCCCGGGGGCGGCACTTCTAGGGGGGGCGGCACATTTAGCCTAAGTTCATACCAGAAATTTTAGGAGAGTTGAAGGGGAAACAAAATTTGAAACACATATTGTAAACAAAAGGAATAATGAATAAATATAGATAAGTAGAAGTTGACTTCTTATTTAATTACACTCAAACTCTCAAACTGTTTTATACAAATGTTTCACTTTTAAATAGGCTCACAAAGGTTTCATAAAAGATTGGCTCATCTAGAATATTCTTATTAAAAAATTGCATTTTAAAATGTTGTTAATCTAATAATTAACTAAGCGCCCCAGGGGGCGGTGAGAAGCTCGGGGGGGGGGCGCTGATGTTCCCGGCAACAGAAGGGATCGCTGAAAGGCCAGTGGGCGGTACGAAAGTAGCCTAATTGAAATATATTCAACACCTCTGATTTTTTAATTACCAAAATTAAGATCTGCTTCAATTACAAGAAGGGTAATCTTGAGCTTTGACAAAGGCTTTATCAACTTATGTCTACTGTGTATTTGTGACGTAAAAGTCATATATGGCCCGTTCTGTACTTAACCTTGATCTATTGCTATATTTTAGACTGTATCTGAGAAATGCAGATGGGGGCGGTGATTAGATTTTTAGAAGAGGAAGTATGGGCTAGGGTGAGTATAAATTAAATATCTGGCTCAGCTCGTTAGAAAACGAAGTTTGGTGCTTTTGTTCATTATCACAGTTTCATCCAGATTGTTTTGGTTTTAATTTGAATAAATTAGATTTAAATAGCCTTTGATTTATAAAAACAAGTTTTGATATCGACTTATTAAAGAAATATTAGTTTAGCGAAAGCACTATAATATGCAGAGATGAATTGAAATAGCACGTGATGAAGTGAGAGGATATTGTGTGAGTACCTAAAAACTTTCCACATTTTTACAACTTGATGGGAGTCCACACGCTACTTGACAATAATTAAACGTTATTTTTTTTTTTATTATAGAAGGAACCATTTTGCGAGTTTTGCTAAAGTAAATAACTAAAGACACTAAATGTAAATTATATTACTTTAACTAGAATACTTTTAGGGGAAAAAAAGAAATTATTCCATCGACGATGGTGTGGATTCTATCATAGCTTGATGTCGTAATTAAAGAAATCTCTGCCAGATGTATTAGCTGTGTTACATACGTCGACAACATTAATTTGCTAAAAATCTCAGTTATCGCCTGCATCACTCACTACAATACGCAATTATTGCAGATAACAAAACAGAAGCAACGCATTCAATGATAGATAGATTGTTCAGAGAGTTTGGCAGATTTTTTAAAGAATAATTAGGATTACAAATAGTTTGTTACTACCACTTAGGTACGCTAGTCATCTAAAGTTTAAATATATTGTAGGTATGGATATTTGTTTCGATGCTAAAGTTTTTGGAAACCAAAAACAATTATTTGAGAGAAAATCTCATACAATTGAAAATGATATCCCTTATTTATTTGAATTAAATAAGTTTTTAAAAAAAAGATTTCAGGAAATTGACCTTAATCAAAAGAAGACAAAGAGTGTTTTTTTTTTTTTTTCATTTATGTCCAAATTTCTATTGTACAAGCACAACTTTGGACGCATAAATCTTGAATTAATAATAAAGAACAACTGACGAAGACATGCTTATTTCAATACATTGAAATAATTAATGATTACTTCAACAGACGATTTAAAGATAATATTATATACATGAAAATTCCTGATTGGTTATTAGACCTTTGTTCCTTATGGTGAAGTATTAAAATCAGCCCTATCTTTACAACTGCAAGAAGAATAAATAACAAATAAAGAATTAAAATTGAATGCAGAAATGGGCTATAATCACGACTTTTGGTTGCAAATTCTCTAGGTCTTTTGGTTTTGGCAAAAAATTTTTTATTCCATTTCCACACTCTATTTATTGGAACGTAGACGAGCTAGCAACATACCAGGAACACGCTTCACTTTAAAATTGTTTTATTTTCAAAACCTCTTTTGAGTATATTTCTTTATTATTATTTATTAAACAACTATTAAACAATATTAATGTATCAATTTCAGCTCTTTTTATGATATTTCAGCTCTTTTTAGGATGATAAAATTGCATACAAATCTAGTCGGCCTATACAAATTATATGCGGCAAATTTGACTCATTAGTTCAACTTCAGATTTGGGGAGGGGGGGGGGGTAAGCAGATAGATATTAAAATTTGAAAAAGGGGGCGACGAGCCGAAAAACGTTGAGAACCTCTGCACTAAACAAAGCAGTTACAGTATGCAAGGGGGCGGCGCTGAAACTTTTGCCCTGGGGCGCCACAAAGGCTTGTGATGGCCCTGTGTACATGCGATCTGTTAGCAGGTTTGCACATTATTGGTGGTCCTCATTGCAGGTCACTCTTGGTGAGGACGTAGGCCTACCTATAAAATATCCCTGCTGTAGTTTAGGATTGCTCGACCTGGCGCCCTAGTAAAATTTTCAAGCTCACATGCTAGGCCTATAACATACAAGTAATTATAATACACATACATATTTCATATCCCATGAGCCTAGCTTATATTATTATAGGGATAATAAAATTATCTTCTGTATAAAGACGGAGCGTCTGCATATAGCGGTTTAGAATAATCTTCTTTATAGAAGGAGCGTCTGTAATGTATAAAAACCTAAAAGATAAGGCCTGGCCAATAGGCTTAAATTTAAATTATTGCAGTCATAAAACACGTGGGTTACGTCATATAGGCCTCAGTGGTGACCACAGAAAAGAAATATAGATATAAAATATCATTGTTTCAATGATAATTATATTTATTGTGTGGTGGTGTGCAAGCGCGACCTAATTTAAAATATGAGATCGAATACTTGTGAATGGAATGAGAAAACGATATTTAATTTGTGCGATACGGAAGTAGTTCTCACGATTAGCACGTTAACTATTTAATCTTTCTTCGTTGTCTATTATTTTATTACATTTAACAGTATTAAATATGCCCAGAGGTAAATATTTAATTTATAATAAGTCATATTTGAAATACCTACAAAAATATACAGCTTGTCTATTCAGTTTTTGTTATTCATTGTGAGTAAATTGTCGATTACGGCTTGTAAACAAGTCAAGATATTTGTCAAGTCAGATCAATTGAAAACCAAAATTTATTTTTAAAATAGGTTTTTCATAAAATAGGATTGCCCCCCATACCGTGCCATACGGCCCGTACTGAAAATATCATGGTTCTTTACTAATTAGTACTAGTTATTATTAATTGTGGGCCATCTATAGTTTATATCATTTATACCCATTAATATTAATTAGACATATTAATATTAGTATTACTAGTATTACTAGGCTGAGTAGGCCTGACTAATATATATCCTATTACTCCTCTAATACTATACTATTATAATTATAATAAACTAAATTAAAAATAGGCCTACTTAGCCTTAGCCTACTAGTACTACTACACTACTACTAGTATTATTACAACTATTTAAGTTAAAGGTTGGCCATTGTTACTATGTAGTATTGCCTATACCATACTATACTAAT